>LGAG01000388.1:199088-213991 GCA_001278395.1 Lerema accius
ACCAAGTTTCAGCTTAATCCGTTCAACGGTTAGACCGTGAAGGAAGGACAAACATCCGAACATCTTTACAAACTTTCACATTTATAATATTAGTAGGAATTAGTAGGATTAGTAGGATGACCAGCAGATATATAAGTTTTATTGAATAAATCCGCGCCATAGAAATGTGAGTATTATACCGAAGATTCAAGGAAGGGCACGCTCAAAGAACCTGTATGTTCAGTGCGCTCGATCCTAAATGAATATATCGCTAAGATTCTCACTTGTCCAACCACTTTAGGAAGTCTTGAGCACATCCGTTCTGACAGCGCTACCTCCTCCGTTTTTTTTATTTGTTATAACGCTCGAATACTCTCTTTAATTTTCTCGGATACCTGCTATTGCGTGTGTTATTTTTGTCGTAAATGTACTAGTGGATTTCTTTGAATTAAGTTTAGGGAATATTTTTTAGGGAATATTTGCTTCACTTGAACATTATCAATTTATCCCAACAAACAGCGATCACTTACATGACATCGCTGTCGACAAATAATATTTTTATGTTGAAATTACCTCTCTAATGTTTGATAACAATGTAGAGCTTAATAACTGTAATTTATCAAATTATAATATAATTTTATAATTGCTCTTATCTAACAATACCAACGTTACGGGAAACGTTAATGAAGCAAGAGGAGAAACATTCCTAAAAATTATCGAATTGTTTAAATTATTATGATTCTCTACATTACCCTATCACATAAATTGAACCCACGGCGCCAGTACAGCGTTTATCATTCCATTCCATAATCGTCCAGTGAAGAACTTTAATCATTTTGTTGTGGAATAATTTGCGAGAACTGCGTGTGAAAAATATCTTCTCACTGCCGCGTCGTTTTTGTTTTTTGTGTATTATTTTGTTTTCGTATGTTACATGGCGCACAATATGAGTCCCAATTCACCTCTTTATAATATTCGTATGTTTGTCTCTTTCTAATGAAAATAAATCTTCCTGATATATCATTGAGATAGTAAGTTAACGTTAAGTTTTACGATGCTAATAACGTCATCGGTTGTTATCATGTAATATATAACGTTTATAAGCAATTTACTAGGTAATTAAATATCATTGCAATATAAAGACAGTGTTATGTTATATACTCATAATCAAATATAAGTATATTTATATGTGTACGTAATTTTTGCTGGGCTTTTCAAGTTTAAACTTAATCACGTCAACATCAATAAAATAAATCAGTTATTAGACTTGTGTGCTGAAAATTAATTTGGTCAAATATTTTGTGTAGGCGTTTCGACGAATTAGTCGTATGGCGATAAAAAAATAAGTTTGTAAAATATTGACCTCAATTTTGTTGGATTGTGGCTAGATGAATAGTGTATTATTATGTTTTGCAACTCGACCGAGCGAGTTGAAAGACCTAGTGATAGGAGAATGGTGACGGGCGGTTGCAGTGACACGCACACTACAACCTGCCTGGTTCTGCAATGAATTATGACCGCGGTTGTTAGTCACGCAGTTCTGTGCTGCTACTGTATTATAGACCTAAGATAACCGATGGTTGCTGGGTATATATAACAAAATTCTTATGACCCGTAAACGTTTTGAAAAGGTCGTGTGTCTGTAGTTTAAGTTGTCATTGTCTTAATAGCGCCCCTTTTTTATAATTATTAATTATACCGTCCACCAAACATCAGCATACGTTTTCTAACGTGTATTATTAAACAATAAATATTGTCATGAAACTTTCCTATATACAAACATAACTTGAAAGCTATAACAATATATTTTACAACTCTTGCGCTAATAAAACGTTAACGGGTCAAGTATTGTTTTAACGATACAACAGTATACAATATCAAAGCAGAATTTACTTGAAAAGTTAGAAAATCAAGCACAGGGCGGCTGACGACGACCAGTCGCGAATCAAACCGTGCGCTCCTTGAATCATGATTGCGCGTTAGTCACGCCGACTCACACCGTCCACCCACCGTGTAGAACTCGTGTTTCTTGTTTACATTTTATTTCACCCAGTGAGTGAATCTTAATAGTGTTAAGAATTTTATAACTTCCTCTATAAAGTGTCGCTTGAACTCGACTTAGAGTTCAAGGGCAATGCGTTCTCGATTTGTGATCAAACTTTCATAGCGTGTTATTCTGCTTGAGAGCATTGTTATTTAAATTCAAGGTGGCACTACTATAATAAGTATTAATTTGCTGTTTATAGGCTTAATACCCGATAGTTTATCGAGATCAACCCATTATGTGGGGTATAGTAGGATAGGTCGTTAAAAAAATGCACACTGCCCTTGGTCTGACACGCAAGCAGATTTTGGTTCTTACAATAAAACTTCCTGATGCTTGTGTTTGAAATAGTTTTGTAATAATTATGTATTATTTATGTTTTATCAATAAAGCAAAACAAAACACAATGCGACATTGTGATCGTGTGAAAAACTTATTTCCTATCACATGGTAATTTGTGTAGACGTGCTAGGATGCTTTTTGTTTTACACGATTATTACATTTTTAAGGATTTACAATTTATATCTAACACTACAATCTAGATCTAAAACGTATTTTAGGCAACGTATTTTTATGTACACCAACACAATGACAAATCGACATGTGAAGTTATATAACATTTAAATAAGGTTTAATATCAACTTTCTTCCATATTACTATTAAAAACAAACAACGCAGCTCTATGTTCAACTTAAAAACAAGTCTGCAAGCACTGATAGCCGAGACTAAATAATGTGAGAATAAATATTGGGTATAATTATAAGACGAACTCAACGCGTCTATTTGTAGGAGGCGGTAGAGATCGTTCGTTCCGCAAGCTTTGTAAGCCACGGATTGCTCTCGCATGCTCGTACTGGCCGCATGTAGCTCCAGACCTCATTCCTTCTCCAGTGTAAAGACAATTGCATCCGGTGTTTTATTCACTCCTTTGAATAAAACGCAAAGGATTTGAATGGCTCGCAAAGAAGAGATCGAAAGCAAACATTCCTTTCGGTTGTCGTTTTTTATTTTCGTGTTTTGCATAGGGCTAAACGATTGAAATTTTAAATTGATTACAAGCGTTAAACTTCATTTTTTTACGTGGATTACTTGATTTATATTTGTATGGTCAGCTTATAAGCATACTTAATTTAGGTGGTAATTTTTTATTGTTATGTAATTATTTAAAATCACGAATACGTTGTTAGGAAATTACATAAGATTTAAGAACTTCGGCACTACATTATCTATTTTATGACAAACGATAAAGTAATTATTATCCATACTTACATTTTTCACTTTAATAATGAATCATTAGCAAATGATAAGGAAACACTCCTTTATATCGATCGAAGTGAGTGACTAACTTTCCCATACCTACGTTGAGTTGCTGTCAAATGAACCTTTCGTTGGAACGAAAATTAAATTTACGCTCACGCAACTTTCCTAATTAAATTACTTGATCCCTGCTAACAAACTAATTGCGGAATACGTTCTGTGCTGACTAGGGCGGCTCTAAATATATTTGCACGACATCAGCCGCTCCTCTCTACAAACAAACACCACATGTGTTCACTATTATTACTTATTTCACGCCTGTAACCTCATTCGAGTAGGTACTTCTTATTGTGCATACAAATTTCAGTCAGTCGTGGCTTTGGAACTGCTTAATATTTTACCGTTAATTTTACCAATAATTTCCCAGAAACAGAAAATGTTCAATGAAGAGTTTTCATTCTTTCGCCAAGTACCGATTCGTTTCGGATAGTTGATTGGTCGTTGCAGCCTATAATCTTATCGGTTGTCGATACGCTGAAACAACACCGGTATACACACAGTATATTGTTCTAACGCAATCATGTACAGTTACCGTATAAAATTCTCATATTTCATATAATTTAAGCGTCAAAATCAAATATTACGTACGAAACCGTTTCAACGATTCGCTATTGGGTTTAGTTTGTTTAAACATCGATTGCTCGTATTATCAGTCTTTATGTTAATGACATAGAATTAGTCATTAAGTAGTTAAAGTATTATTAGTATTGAATTGAATCCGTGGGCTAATATTCCAAACGTTATCAGTTTAGTTAGACGCTGTTAAAGTTTGACATATTTTGTTAAATGTTAAGTGCGTTGAGCGAAAGAAAATTATGCGCAGTAGGTAATTAGTGTTTATACAGTGTGAAATGAAATCAGTAAAGGACAACTGGTCAGGAAACAGTGTAAAGTGAAACGAATGGCTGCAACGGTGCAGCGATAAACCACTATGAAGGGTAAGCAGCCGTAACGTGGCATGCATCCGCTGTCGTGCTGCGACCACTATGTCGAGAGCCCTGTCACCAAACACTTCGGCCACCTGCGACGACCAAGGACGACGTCGCTCAGTTTTTTACGTGCCTTTGTTTGAAAGCTTTGACAATTACTTGCCACTGACGGCTGAAGAAAAGGAAGCGTTGATCTGTGGGCGAGATATAGACGATGTGTCGTCTAAATCTAGACGAAGAAATGATAGTGCCAGGTTACAAGTACCGTTACACGGCGATAGCTCATATACAGAGAGCGAAAGTGAACTAAGCGCTTTAAGTCCAGGTTACAGATATCGGCGACCATTATCATCTACAATAAGTTCTAATGAAGCTCTGACGAGGTTGGGGCAGCGCGATCTTACTAGTCCAAAACTAGTAGCAGAAACAGGTCTTGTTAGACATACTAAGCCAAGATTACGAAGTACGACGTCATGTGAACCAAGATATGACAGAATATATTCGCCGTTAACTGAGTCTATTTCATCCAATAAATTGAATAATTCAACAGCCTACATTAGTAAATTACCGACAAAGAATAGTATACGAAATTCTAATTTGTCTTTGATACCTGACTCTCCTAAATTGCTGTCTCCGAATAAAGAGAAATCAAAGACACTTCCGCAGAACCTTAATGCACCTTCACCAATACGAAGTTGCAGTAGTTCCACATCAATCTTCAAAACACCTAGGATTACAGTAACGCCAGACAGTCCTAATAAAAGTCCGGGAAAATTATCAGGATTGACTTTTATACGTCGATCTAGAAGTACCAAGCTATCGAGAAGTAACTCATTGTTGCGAAGTATAACTTCTAGACACATTGAAGAAGGTTTAGAAGATAATTCAGCTATAGTAACAGATTTAACTGACGATTTTGATAAGTTCGTTGATGATAATGGTGGTGAGACTGAAGTGATTGGTGCTTTGATTAAAAAACATGAAGCGCAAGTTGCCAATAGTCCCATTGGCATTCGGCGTGGTTATTTGGATGTAGACGAAGATGTTGCTGTTCATTCTGGTGAGGATTATTATTTAATCTATTAACTTAAAATAGTCTAAGACAATAGCTTAGATGATTTAACTCATTTAAGTATCATTAGCTAGCAAGCGGGGTAAAACAAATTAGTAGGTCATTACTGCAAACTACTTTACAGGTTAGTCCATATTTTCTATTGTTACAGAAATATGGAACACCTTTACATAATAATGTGATTTCACTATTATTAATTACGCAACATTACTGAATGACACAATGCGAAAAGTCACATGGTGACTGGTGAGCACCAAATGCCGCACAATAAGTACAAAAGTTTAGGTCATTATGAGAACGTATTTCAGTTCGTAACAAAAGGTTTTGCTAAGGCTCCGGTTCTTCGTAATAACACATTATCCCGTGCGTGACTAGCTGGTTTCAACTACATTGTTATCTAATTGTACGTTCGTTCGTACTACTATACAAAACTTAATAGCATATATGACAAGGGCCTGACGAGGATTCTTGCTGTACTGTCACGTGCATCTCATTACAGTGACTAGCAATTTGTTTAAATGTAATGTTTTGTTTACTGCCTACTTTTATATGGATTATTTCGTTATGTAACTTTTCAAAAGACGCAGTCCATGCCAGCACAAGGCAGGCAGGCACGTTAATGTTTTATCTATGTACAGAATTTTCTTAAGTTGGTGGTACTAAAAACTAACGATTAGTTTGGAATTTACTGATGACTTTAGAGTGACCAAAACTACAAAGTTGATAAACAATTACCATAGTTTCACGTAAATAAACCTTCGATCAACATTCCTTTTCACTAAAGTGACTATATCCACGTATATTTAAGAATTATTAGTATTTAAATAAATAAGTACGAGTACGTTCTGGGGTAAAGTAATTTTTATATACCTATGGATAAAATTATGTATTTAATGTCGTATCATAAATAAGAAAATTGCTTTTATGTACACAGTATGACTTAATCAAGAAAATATTGGAAAGCATCGGCGCTATATTGCCTGTGTGTGACAGATTTATTTTGCCGTTAGTGTTTAATATTCGGCGGGCGTCTAGCTCGTTCCGAAGCTTTACTACGGAGCTGGCGGCAACGCGAGAAGCTTTTTGATTGAAGCTTTTTTCTCCATTTATTTTTTTCATTAATATGAACGTTTCGTAATGTAAACTGTACAGTACAGTATCGCTAATTGAACGGCATCGTTATCGCACTGTCGCGTGGTACTTCCTCGTGGCGCTTATCGCCGCCTTATCGAAGTAAGGCATTCGATTGCGTCGGCTAATATTGACGCTTACACAAAACATTTTTATGAAAGCATTATATGCGTATATTCTAAATACACTAAGAATCATCAATATTAATAGATCTAATCGGTTTTTATTACCGGACTGATAAGGGAGTTTTTTAATTATTCAGTTTCAAACTTTTAAAGTCCGTTACGGCGGGCTATGGAACTTGAATTGGTAGATACGAATATAAAGGCATTGAACAAACACAATATCATTGTTCTACTGTAATTTTTGACGAGAACTTTTTAACCATTAGCGTAGCCTTTAAATAGAGTAAGTAAGATCGGTTTGCAGGTCAAAGAATTCTTCATCATTATTATAAAATCGCGTGATGAATTAACCTCAATGGCTTCACTGTACACAGGAGACTCGTTACGTGCAAATTAAACCATCCTTTTAAAGGATTAAAATTCTCGGAGCCGCATAAGCGTTCCGCGTTGTGGACTCTACTTGCAATAATTGCGTTGCCATGACTCACTTCTGCCTGCAGTATGGAGTTTATTGGTATCGGGTCATTCACCTCAAGGGGTGCTGCTACACCACGGTGCTTTTACACCATGGTGCTTATACACCACGGTGCTTTTAGATTCGACTTCAACGCGCTATCAAGCTCGTTTCTCGACTTTTCTATTCGCTTACCTCCCTTTGTGAGTTACACCATAACTTACTTTAAATATGACAGGTTAACGTTTATTTTCACTATTTCAAGTTTATAATAATTCAAACGATAGTCGCTGTAACGAACGGCACGTTTCCTTGTTGGGTGTTCAATTTACATTTCAAATACCAAATTCAGAGTTGGAATGTTTACTCACATGTCCAAGAAGGAAAGTCAAACGTTGAAATATTATTCATGCAGTGCACTTGACATTATCTTCATTGTGATTTATCTTATTAACTTCTTACTTATTGATTATAACTAAGAATCTATTTGAGTCTGTTTATGTTGCATCAGTTCGCTTGAAAGGATATGAGTCCTACTCAGAATAATTGAGGAACTATCAGATTTTTTTAAATGTAATTTTAAGGTAACAAAATGCACTGGTTTAGAATACGTTTGTTAATTGGTATTTACTTTTACGCTGTAGATAGAATACAGCATAAAAAATCAAAACGGTTGAGCTCCTCTTGTGAGCACCAATATCTCTCACAATTTAGTAATTACATAAGCGGCAAAACAAGTAATGATGAATGACAGTAAAAAAACAAAGTGTGCAGTACTCTCCCATAGTCTCATAGGCAAGTCAATAACGGTAATGGTTTCCATAGAACATCTGTTGCGTTCGCACGTTGTGGCGTCGACCCGTCGCCGCGTCGTCGTGTTGTGTCGTTGACATGTTGCCATATTGTTTCATCGAGGGCTTTTAGATAGATTATAATATTGTACTCTACATATCGATCGATATAGTGGTTTCGTTTCGATAGAAGTGTTTGAAAGAACGTATTTATTACGTTATGTTTTTCACTTTCTTTAACTGGACTTAAATTCAACATAATAATAAATAGCTTAAAAAATAATTTTCTGCCTTTTCAATTGGTATTCAACATAGTTAGATATCCTATTTTGAAATTCCTTTTTCAAATTCCGTTAGCAAAGTGTAACGTTATTGTTCATAACAAGTCCTTATGCATGTATATTTCGGCGCATGCGCAGCGGTCACGGGCGGCGTGTACGCAACTTCCGCCGGAAACCACGCCATGCATAGCGCCTGTGCCGCACTGTCAGGGAATGCAGTCTTAGTATTGGAACTATGAAGTCCGCTTGATTTGGAACGTCAGAATTTTATAAAATATTAAACAATTACTTCTCATCTACTTGTCTATAATAATGGAGTAAAAACGACAGCAATATTTGCTATAAATATGTTTTTAAAACCGCAAGTAGAGAATCGCTTGACCTAACCAATGTTGACGAACAACGCCTCGTGTAACTCGAGACTTTAATGTGGAGAGTAGGCATTATTGCGACCGCACTTCGTCACGATCACGGCCATTACACAAGGTTGCATTAAAATCCATTTTAGATCAGTATCTATCAGTCTTGATTAGGGCGCCCTTGTGATGCGATTGTTCTTGTACTCCTTGTCCTGTTTGGGTAATTGTCTTATTTGTTATAGTCATATCGTTCTACTTATACGTAGACTAAGGATAGAATATTATGCAATATCATGTACATTTTATTAAATTAAATTAAATATACATACTACATAGCTTTTGTGTTATGCAATTTTGTTTCTTAATTTCAGTGTATTTAAAATATAAATTCAATTGTTTTTTGTTGTTTAAAGTAATAAGAAAAAATTCTTTGTCCTCAGACACATCGTACGAGAAGGCATGCCGGCGTGGATCGGCGCCGAGTACGCCTGTGCCGGGTGCGCAGGCGCAGCATAGCCCTTCCCGCCTAGCCTCCTTCTTCTTCTCAAAGAGATCTTTTAGGAGTATCCCCATCAAAAGGACCAAGTCGACAACCAAAATAGAAGAAAGCAAGCGGTCCCTTGCGGCCGTACCTTCTCATCCTGCTACACACGCTTTAAGAACTTCAAGGTAAGAATGAAACGTGTCAAAATAAAGTAGTTAGTAACGTCTATGAATAACAGTACTATCAATATACAGTTGTTTGGACTTTAGTGATCAATCAATTCAATCAAGCCGTCATTGGATGCTTGTAAACGCCATACCAATGAAATTCTTATAATTGGTTTCAAATTTAAATACCGCTGTAGTTAATATTAAATATAAATAGGTATATTTTAGTTTTGTAACTTTTCCTATTGTGTTAATTTGTCCGCACACACATTTTGCAAACATCATCAATATTACTGCAATTTCCTGCAACTGGCTAACAATAACATGTTTCGACGATTAGGTAGGCATGTAGTAGCAACTATTGCAACCTAAATGAAATAACAAACATTCCTATAAATCAGTATTATTGATTGCTTAGCCATATAGAGTGAAGATATTGCCGTTAGATAAGATTTATAAGGATTTAGATTTATGACTCACAGAGATGCATTTGGAAGGTTATTGCAGTCACTGGCTGGTCGCTGCACCCTCCTTGTTGTATGATTTATGATTCAGAAAACATTTTCCTCCCCTCCTTTCACAAATCAACGTTTCATTTATTAGTTTAAATAAGTATTTGGATCATTTACAACATTATGAGATGTTCCTATAATCGCCATTCGGTGGAAGGGTGAAGTACCTAAAGTGTAGAAGTACGTTTTATTGTTACAAAATAAAGTGTGGGGTTAATTAATACTTATTTGCCTCATTTAACAGATAAACTAGCGAACTTTTATAAATTTAAAGTTTTAATTAGGTAGGTACTTTAAAAAGATCAAACTAAAAGTGCTTAAAACTACGATAACAGATATTATATGTTTAAAGTGACATAATGTTAAGATTCTGTTAAATATAGGAAATATTTAAATTTTATTTTAATAAGTTATCTAATAAATTAATTTATCTGCATACCTTACGTAACACGAATTTGGGACACACCTTAACAACAAGCTTACATGTTTTGTGTGGCCAAAATTTATGTCGTCATTTATCACGGCAGGCATAACAAGGATCAAATGAAAGATGAAGCGCACACATAACGAATGTTCGCGCTCTATAATTTACGCCACGCGGTGCTCTGCAATTTGATATCGTTAATTCCACGCGAGAATATTGTAATATACACACTATCACGAATAATATAAATATAGCCAATATTATATATACCTACATATAATATGACTTTAATTTTTACGCATAAGATACGATACTACGATAATACGGAAGAAATTGAAAGAGCGAATAGGTTTTTCCTAAGTAAACGCACTTTACCATCTAAGACTTCATTATATTTTCACTTGCCATTAGATGGGATTATAGTCAAGCATTAACTAATTGTATTAAAAAAAATTAATACATTCAATTTTTTTATATAATAGGTAAGATAATTATTTCGTATGTGTATTTTGTAACAAATGTTATAAAAGAAAAAAGGTTCACCGGGTTTAATATGTTAATGATTTAAGTTATATAACTTGCATTTAACATCTTAGCTTACGACGACGCTTGCGATTAGATTGCACAAGCATTAGTAATGCAATTAATTAAAAGTCAATTTAGTTTGAGGAGATGGCAGACATAATTTATTTATGAATACGAGAACCGACAGCCTAATAGCTAGTAGCATTCAATATGAAAAGATTGCTCAACATAATAATGTTATGTTAATATGTTGTATATATCCTCATATGGGGAAGACTAGTTTCTATACTATAATGTCGTGAGTGCGATGTTATTCAATATTCGTATTAAATTTATTTGAATAAGTCACGAACATTTTTATTAAAATTAGAAGAAGAGCATTACGTGGTTTATACATGCTGAAGTGACCAACTTAATCAGTATTAGTCCATAATGATGTCAATGAAGCGCTCAAGAAATATTTGGCACTAGACGTCACCCATCTACCAACCGACTCCCACAGGTCCTTAATTAGGTCACTTGACGATTGTGTCAGGACAGTAAATGAAAGACTAATTTATTTCCGACAAAGTTATCAAGTAGGCATCATATACAAAAGTCGCCGTATACTATTTTACAGCCTTTAATCCATCATCATCACTTGTTAAGCCGACAGGGTCTAAAGCCATAAATCTCACGTGCAATACGTCAGCATAATAAACAGCACTCGGTGTAATTACTATAAAGTTCCTTTTACTTTTACTTCAGTTACTAATAGTTACATACATGCCTAGTATCGTGACTGCGGAGCGTTAGTTAGGTTAGTAACTCTATATTTAGGAGTGTCGCCCCACCCCGTCTGCTGTTATTTACTAAGGGCTCTTTAATTATTTCCCTGTCGACATAAACACGGCATAAATGTAACAAACTAACGAAGTAATTAGAACGATACCTGTAGCTTTTATTTGAGGGTTTGGTGTGGGAACTAGTTTATAAATTACAATGACTTGATAACGTTGTTTGATTGTAATTACGTACTGTTTACGTTTTTGGTTCATGTTTGGCAACTGTATGTAGGTTATTTGACATCAATGGCGAATGCTAATATCTACACTAAACTTATACCTAATATTATATTATTAAACATAGATAACATTTATGTTTCTAGCTGAAAACTGTAAAGTAGACATTACTTTCGTAACGTAAAAGGGACAAATAAGCAATGTCTATTGAAGCGGAGCAGAACTGACTTTTTCAGCTTGTAATAAAATTGCACAATTATTAAACGCCTTTTTTGCCGCCCAGTGATCTTTATTTGCAAAAAAATATCGTGTTTTTTCCAATTCAATAGACAGCCCTAATGGAAATTGACTTGTGATGCAAACGTGAACTAATTGGTAGTTTTTGTAATGCAATTTTTGCAAATGTTTAATAGAAATATTTTGATGTTGTTTCAGATCTCATGAAAGTCTAATAGCAGCTCAATCGCCAGCCGTATCCACTATGGACTTAGGACCACCTAATCAAGTATGTAAAACTTACGAATAAAACATAAGCCATAGAATAGACCAATGGTTGACTCAGGTCTTGATTGTGTTTAATGTGACGCATTTTTTCTTTTCTATACCTAATATCAATTCAGTATTATGTTTTTTATTGTACTATTATCTTTCTTATTTTTACATTTTTATTCTAGTTGTAAATGGCAGTGAGAAATATTTTCTCTAGGTCTTTTCTTCGTATTTCTATCGATCTGTGACTTGACTCTGTGACTATAGCAATGTGTAATTGCGTAATTGCAGGTAGAAATCCGTGCACTGCACTCGTCTGTGTTGGGCAGGCCACATTGCTTCGCTCTGAGCGCGGAGAATCGTGCGCCGCGGTACTTCGCGTGCGCGTCGCGGAAAGAACGGGATCGGTGGATATACAGGTATACTATATATGGTTACTAAGCTATACATCACAAATGTCTACTAAGGACTGGGTACTAGGTATAGATATAGCTTTAACTTGAGTATCTGTAAGTACTAATTAAACGATTAAAGAATATTCAACTCTGTAGGGGACGTTAGGGTGCTAAGACAGTTTATTTTACTAGGTATATATCTTTTGTGCAATATGAGGCCAAGCCCACTATATAAACAAAATACGTCGTAACAAATGCTCGAATCGACTTCTGCCCTATAAAAGATTATTTGGACATAAATACTTTGACAATGATAGATTCTATTAATATACGTTCTACACTTAAGTAACATGATTTAAATGTTATCAAAGTATTTTAATCATTTTGATTTATGTGAGTATTAAGATTGAAATACAAATTGATTTTGTTTACAAACTGATTAATTTTGCAATCCACGTAAAAATAAAAAAATAATTATAGCGATAACGGGTTTAATTACCAATGTTGCAATAATGCTTAAAAACCTTTTTTTACCGAAAAGTAATCGTTTTTATTTTCGTACTGAAAATAATTATTAATGTGGCGAAATAAAACTTTACACATTTTTAAGGATAGTGCAACGTCAATAGTACATTCAACTTTTAATTGTACAATTGTAATTGTTGTACAAGTTGAATTATGTAATGTTATATAACTTAGAGGAGGTATCTTTACTCTGAGTTACATACAGTAATTCCAAATATGCTAAGGTATGCGTAGGCAAAAAAGGTATCTATACGCTAAGTTAGTTTCTCTTATTTCATAGGTATGGTTATTGTTATTTCAGCTTACGGCAGGCGGCGCGGCCGGAAGAGCTGCGCACGCGCCGCTGCGAGCGGACCGTGAAGCTGTGGCTGCTGGAGGCGAAGGCGATCCCGCCTAAGAAGAGATACTACTGCGAGATACTTCTTGATGACACCCTTTATGCGAGGTATTTTATACATTACTCACACGTTTTTAAAAATATTAATCGTCAAAGGTTCTAGTTATATCAATGAGATCATCTTAGGCGATGTTAAAAAACCTCAATATTCATTATACCAACTATGAAGGAGTTCATGTTTCTTAGGGCACAGAAAATAGGGACAGTTATTCCTTCAAGCGATCTGTTCTGGAGCTACGTATTGAAGTACATTTGCTTAATTTGTTTCAAAATTGCTGAAGAGAAACCCTTGACTTTTATTTGGCTATGAATGCACATTTCACACACTTTTTGAGCATAAGGAGAGTCCCATTTGAGTGCCAACATTCATCCATGAGTTACGCTAAACACTATAATGTAAGTACTATATTAATTAGACATAAAATGTGTATCATCGGTACACAAGCTGATACGTTGTGTTACGTCACACATATCAGTAAATTATTGCGCAGTCGCTGTATTTCAGACGCGCTTCAGTTCCGTTGAGATGCTATCGTATTACAGGGTCATTATATGTGTACATAGTTGGCGGTGTCCGCTACAATTTGTCTCATTATTTTTTTATATCTACATTTTTATTCAAGCTAAATCTTGAGATTTACCAGGATTTGCTTTTTATAGGTAAGTCTGATTCTTGTCACTGGCATAATAGATTGACAGGAAAATTTTAAAATTCCCACAACTTTAATCTGTCACGTACAGTTGTACAGAAAGCTTTTTTATTGTCTTAGATGTTGCCAATTACCGTGAATGAATAAATGTGGTCAATCCACATACCGCAGGTGGGCAGGATCAATAAATATTTAGCTACAGCGTCCTTATGTTAACTGTTATTTTCCAGATCATCGTCGAAGCTGAAGAGCGAGCTGTGTTTCTGGGGCGAGGTGTATGAGTTCAGCGGGCTGCCGGCCGTGCGCGCCATACACGTCAACGTGTACCGCGAGCCCGAGCGCCGCGCGCGCAAGCGGGACAAGCACGCCCTTGTCGGTTAGTAACATGCACGCTTTAACAACTTAAAATATGTACAATTATTATAAGGAGTCAGGGTATTTTTCTCTTGACATTTGACGTGAAGTATGACGCTTGTGATCATTGTAAGGCGTTATAATATTTGGCTACTACGGCTGATAATTTTGAAATGTTTAACATTGCGACACATAAAGATCATTGCCATTCAGCCGAAAAGTGACGAACGTAAATATGGAGCCGCTCGCACAATTATGATGCTGGCTACTTGGTAGTACACGGCGAGCGAGTAATAGATTTTTGTTCGTCACTTATTTAGTCGCAATTGTATACGACCGGTCTGTTTAATTTTGGTCTGTAGCGACACTGTAAAAACTCGTTCAATTCTCACTTATATACCTAGTTTAAAAGATGTATGAAAAATATAATCGTTTGATGTATCTGACAGCTTACAGATTAGGTGTAATATGTGTCAAAAACTACTCACAATGTGTTCT
>LGAG01000388.1:237010-255488 GCA_001278395.1 Lerema accius
TGCAGATTGTAATTTTTACGTGTATTTTAACATATGTATTCGGTAAACACAATAATCCCAAGTACCAGGAAACAACCCTATTATTTGAATGATCTATGTCATCAATCAATGATCCTTGCAAATAAATCGGCATAGCGGCATAAAATACATAAATTGCGAGTACTTGATACCGTAAAGCTAAAATTCTAATTAACAGTCTTGGGGATACTATAACATTGAAATAAGTGTCTATTATTGTAGATCAAAATCAATTCTAGGAACCAACTTTTGTATAACGTTGAATCCTTACTTGCACGCCAATCACAAGGGACTCTCGCATTGTAATGGCAACGCATGCAGTGCAGACAATATCACGACATAACTTGTTATGATAAGAGTTCACAAAATTTTATGATGAATCATTAATAACTCATTATACATTGGCATTGCCCTTGATGGGCGTACGAGTGAATAACAATATAACATACCTACCTACTTTTTATTTGAAGCAAGATATTTTATTGTTTAGGTGGACACTAGGGTCTATACGAGAACTATTAAAATTATTATTATTAATTAATTCATTATACAATTGGTTACTTAATTAAACAGAATAGGAGAGTTAGCAAAAAACTAATTTGTGACTAGGCATGATTCCTTTCGTCGTCCAATCGGCATGTATTGAAACTTTTTAACTGGGTTAGGTTTAATTTTTATTTATCAGTTTAATTGTTCTTATTGTTAACGTAATTTTTTTTTAATTACAGCTCCAAGAACATCTTGACTTTACTCCTTACTGCAGACATGAGGGAAAAAGGCTAGAGGATACATATTTCACTGTCAACGAATAAAAATGTAAGTGTTACCTATATATTTATTACGAAATTAAAAGATTACCAACGCAAACGTACTATGAAAAATTACATTATTTAACATACCTAACCTACTATAAAAATGGTCTTTTGTTCGTAGCCAAAATAGGCTCATGATTGAGTTAACAATGATTACCAAAATAATATCTACGTTTAAATAATATGCCTAAATCCACCGAATTTTGAATAAATTTACATTTTTAGATGTTACTTTGCATCTCACTACATAATCATTTAGAGGAAGGTTTAATATGTACTTCCGATACGATTGACAGTCACGATACACAAAAATCAATAAAATTGTATGGTACCTTACCATATTTTAATAAGTCAAGGTACAGTAAAGATAAAAGCTATAAATCATTATATTGGGAATAATTAATAGAGAAGAGTGCAACAATCTTAAAGTCTATATAGGTGACAAGTGTGTCGACACCCGCACCCTCTCTGGGGCATTACCCCTTAACGAGACCGATCTGAAGTAAACTGCTAAAACCCACTCATTCGCTCATTAGCGCATCTCATTCAAAGTATTTTTCTAGTAAAAAATATCGTTTGTTTTCTTATCTTTCCAAGCGTAAAAAGAATTGTATTCCTTTTAAAATTCAATAGTAAGAAAGTATTGTTGTTACAAGGTATTTTAAGCTTATAATTAACAAAATTAATTTATGGTTTATGCTAAATTATACTTTAAATTTTAATGGTTAGTAAAAGGCGATTGCGGAAGTTAAGCTTGCGTTTACCATTAAAAGTGTCACAAAGAGGTTTAGATGGTTACTGTTGCTAGTTACTACTCACATAACTGTGGGTTTACTCTCAAAGCTCCGGGTTTCCTAGTACATTAGAAACACGCATTAAATAACTGAAATATCGGTGTTGTAACATCCGTGTCTCCGCATGCGTTTATGACCTAAAAGTGAAATGCACGTTGCATTTTCTGATGTAATTGCGTGTTCTCGTTTTAGATATTAGTTGGGCTATAAATGAGCTCTAAACAAAATGATTCCGCGAAACACCGCACCGTTATGATGGGCCAAAATGACCTATTTGTGGTGGCAATAAGGAACAGAATCGAGTTGATGCACGAAAGCGTATTGTTGCGGGAATAATGCACTGGCGGCAGTAGTTTACGAGGTCTTTCACCCACATTATATGGGTCAGTTAGATTAGCAACGCTCCCCCCACATCGCCCACTAACACCTACTTGTATACTTTTTTTTTGTCACGTTACGTTACATTAATAAGCTATGGGAAATTACAAGAGCACCTGTTTTTAGCATTGCTAATTATAATGATGTCATTTGGCAATTCTCCTTCGTACTTTTTAAAATCTTCTTCTTTGGCAATAAATAATTCGTATTTGTATTAAGTAATAAGTACACAACGATACATAAATTTGAAATAGTTAATACAGATACCTAACTACCTATGGTCACATTTTCTGTACTATGTGGTCTTAAACGTACAGTCCAATAAGTACGCACAGTAGGCAATACTAAACGCTGTTGAAGTTCAAACAATGTATTTGTTGCAGAAGAAAATCTCATTTGTTATCCGCAAGTTACTAGGTTAATGATTTCCTTAAACGTTCAATTCTTAGGTCCGCTTCGGCCTCAATACTACAACTATTGTTATTACTCCTTATCGCATTATTGTTACTTTGCTATTAATTTACAGTTCTCATGTGCTACATCTACAGTAGTAATTTTCTTTCCTGATAACGGGCATAAAACACTTAGATGACCTCAAAGAAGGCATGGACTTTTAAAATTCAAATGGGTTTATTTGTTCTTTTCTGCCTTATAACTTTTGATTTAATTCAGCAATGTTGCCTAGAGATGAGACACAATTTTTTTATACATACTGAATCACCTACAAACATTTGGGATATTTTTTTAACCTTACACAAAAACATCCTGTTGCTAACTATTAATGGTTGTTATAGATAGACGGAAGAAACACCCTAAAATGTAAGAGATTAGTAAAAAATATTACAGCACATTTTAGGTGTCTTAAAGTTAGTCAATTTAGCTTCGACGTCCTGTCCTCGACGTCGATGTCAATGTAATATTTTAGCTCGTCTGTTTAGCTCCGTGTCCTTAATGGGTTTGGGAGTGTGACATTTTCCCGCACTCCTTCAGACTGGCCCGCCCTAGTTCGTCAGGTCGCCGCCCGATATAAACCCTGGCCACTCGACTATCGTTATGTTCAATCGATTTATGCGATCAAGAAGTATCAAAGTAGGCATTCCATGCGGAAGAGTATGCTATAGGTGGGGAGAACGTATAGTTTTGACGTCGCTTTTAAAAAAGTCATCGTGTTTTGCCTCTTTCTACAAGTTTTTTTTACATTTAGATGATTTATGTGTAATAAACTAAGTAATGACATGTTACATAATCTGTGTAATTATATTGTAATGGAAATGTGTTAATAAATTAGAAGGTGTGCAAAAATATCTTATGTCACCATATGTTATTCATTAGGCGGATTTTGTTTCTAAGAATCACATATTTATGAACTAATACTCAAAATTCAAACATGCAAAAAGCTACGCAATAGGTAAATGCTGATTTACGCAAGGGCTCGTAAAGTTAAACATTGCAAATAAAATGGATAAACAAAAAATATGTACATGTTTTAAACTGTTACGAATTCAGAATACTGTAGCGACTTCATAATTCCGTTGTCAGGAGAACTCTCAGTCCGCGGGCCGAGATCGGCCAAGAACCGCTCAAGTCTACGGCATAGAGTCAATGCCCGTGAATGGTATATAGGTCAAATGAAGGCGCCTTCGCGTCTGTATTGTGTCACGATCGCTATTTAAAATACACTAAATACTTCGCAGAAAACTCTTTCAAAACTTGTTCTGAAAACGGGATCCAACAATTTTACTCCAATTCTTTCACTCCTTTTCCCAACGGTAGAGTTATATTTTACTCGTATCCGTTCAATAGAAACTGGTATTTTGCCATAATGAATTATTTATATATCCACCGACATGCGGAAGGGGTAAAACGAAATACCGTGTTATGCAAAATGGACTCAAAGTTGGCGGGGTTTAGAAAGTGATGCCTAGCAACTTAACAAAGGTTGATGACATTCGATATTTGAAAACTTCAAAGGAAAGCCGGTACAAAGGAGCGAAATTAAAGATATTCAGGTCAATGAAGTATTTGGTGAAGCGCGGTCAATAGGTAGGTACCTTTGAAAGATATCCTAATTTAAATGCCATGCAGCTGCCACGCATCACGAAACAGCGAACACTTAACCTCATTCGTTGGTTAACTGCATGATAGCGCGGCAAAGTCGCGTTTGTCGTTGATTGCTTGGGCGTAGTAGGTTTGTGGTGGTGTTTTTATTCGGTTGGGTTATAGTGATGCATAGCTCGAGCGGCTGCTGCGCTCAGGCAAAAGGGAAAGTGGTGAGCTTCCTGCTCGCACGCGGAAGCTGCTAGTTGCTTGTTGGTTCGGTACTTGCACGTAACTTCGCCCTGATGCACTTTGCTTGCTACATTGTCTATTTAGAATCTGATTGCTTTGACACTTCTGAACTTCTTCTGACACTTCTTTAAGCGTTACACTATTAAAATGCTATACATAGCTGATAAATAAATACCTACATATGAATTTTGTGTTAAAGCAAAAAATTTGGTCCATAATGATAGGAGTTCACAATGTTATTGGTACGTTTTTACAACTTTTTTATTGTTTAAATACTAGGTACTAATTAATTTTTTTTTTCATATACAATTATCAATATATCTCATTACGTCGTAGTTAAAGTATTTTTTATATCTTGACGAAAATAAAATTTTATGTCGACTTTAAATTTAAAAGACCCTAAGATATCTATCTCCTGTTGATTTCATTGTAAATTGTCTATTTAATGGTTGGTTTAAATCAGTAGCAACCAGTATTAATAACGACCTAGACAATATTACTAGGTATCTCAACTGAATCACTTCAAACTAGATCGGTTGTTACGAAGTGGGATCATGTTTAAAAATTGTAATATTAATAAAACAGCAATTTAAAATTTTCAAATTTTAGTATAAAAAGCTAATTTGAATTCTGCAGATCAATGAACATCCATTAAATAACATGATTTTTAGCGAATTAAACGAGTTGTAATACGTTTAGCTTTTCTTTTCAATGATGCACGAGGATCCAATATAAAATGACGACTTGTGTATAGTTACTATGCAAGACTGCAGTTTAGACGGTCCTTAATTCAATTCCCATACCAATATTTTAATTTTGAACTATGAAATTATTTTGAGTTCCCGGTTGAGTGCGCATGTGTCTTTGTCTTTTGGCTACGGCTGAACTATGAGTGTGCAGCGTTACACGAATGAAGGATGAATGAAAGACGAATAAACTGAGACACTGGTTCAAAAATTAATTTATGAAACACGATCATCTTAAGAATTAATGTGTAAATTTCTAACGAAATATGCATCTTGTAATCTAGTGAGTTACTTTCGATTGCGTCGGCGGCAGCCTCCGGCGCCGTCATTACTCTCACTAACGGAAGTGACCGTGTCGTCATTGATGACCGTTATTGGATTAATATGAGCCGTAAGATAAGCGCCATGCAATGGTAGTTGTACACTATATTAGGAATTAGGATTTTAGAGGAATATGTAAAGGTGTTCTTTGAGATTTACGGATTTAGGTGTTTGAAATAGCGGACTTAAACAAATCTTCTTGCGTTTGTATTACCTAATAGTTGTGTATAGAAATTAATCAAAATTTTTATTGTAATAGTTTCTAAAAATGTTAAATTTTTTTGGCCATAAACACATATACAAACTACTAGTAAAATTAAATAAAAAAAAATTACATGAAACCTTAGCTGATGAAAAAACAATAGACACTCAAATTATCCTCCTATGAGTTCAATTTCTTTTATAATATAGACTGCCTGTAAAACCTGGGGTAAGCTAACTTTCTACACATCAGCTGTCAGCACAAAAGTGCATTGTGTAGGAACCCAAGAAGCATCAGTGCACGCTGGCGTGCGACCAACCTTCCGCGTTTGATGCACTTTCTCCACCGCCGCCGGCTCCATCGAGTTAGTTATTGCTGTAGGAAATCCTTACAACCTCCTGCGGTCATGGTATGTTAATTAAATTAATTATGATAATTTATAATGCATTGATTAACCGTTGGGGAAAAGAGGTGTTTAAATGAAGGTTATGCCAGATTAAGAGACTGACTTGAATAGAACAGCGGGCTTTTGCTGGATTATGAGGGAACAGGGTCAGTCGAAGTGATATAGATTAGGCGAGACCTGTCTCTAGCAGTCAGTCTGTACAAAATTATTTATGGAGCATAGTGACAGTCATAGGTTGACTTGACACAATTCTACTTCGGGGATCTGAGTGTTCGAGAGCGACTTGAGATGGACTTGATTTTCAATTTGTAATGTAAAAAAATCGTAATATTTTACCGGTCTCATTAACAAAGCATAAGATCGGAATTTCCTAAAAACTCTTAGTAAAACAATGTTGTTTTTACATACTCAGCAGAAAGGAAAAAAATGGCATAAAAAATTGTATGCATCAGAACGAATAGGTTCAAGATAATTAATATAAAATTATACTCCCTCCAATCGAATCCGCCCCCTCTGCCACCTCATTGAACTCTACTTTACATAACTTCGTTTATTTTATTAATTTATATACCCATATCTCCTCTCATGTCCTTGGCTTATATGAAAGTATTCAACAAATAATACTTCATTAAAATTAAATTTTGTAGCTTTTACTTAAAATTTCACCAGTTCAATAACCTAAAAAAAATTCTTCTGCTTTGTTTACTTTATAACTATTACACATTTATAATTCGTTTTGGATACGTTTGTCGTTATAATTATGGTTAAATTACAAATTGATTTTGGCACACGTCATTAAACCCTTAGGTTCTGTATTCGTGTCAAGGGTTGGAGCACAAAAGGGACTAAGCACTCCCACGGCTCAAGCCAATGTGATCGTCAATCAATACTCGATAAGCATTAACTTGACATGTATAACGTACTTGTATCCCTACATGTATTATACGATTTAATTAGAATAGGGATACCTAATGGTAAAACAAAGCGTTAAAAATCGGAAACGAATTCGCATAATATCCTCATACATTCGAAACTACACTTGATCGAACCATCTACGTTCTAGAAAATTCCAGAAACGCACATAACGTTTAGTAGCGTGGGATAAAACGGATTTCCTCAGTAAACAGCTCCCTTGCGGCACTTAAGTGAAGATTTAGTTTAGACGATAGTTTAAAATGCATTGCGTGTCACAACTGGCATTGTTTCCAAGTATTGTGGGCGGCTTCGAAATGTAACAGTTAAAGTATCGATTACAAATAAATGGATAAATCAGGACTGTAATGAGAACAACATCACAAATGACGGGAAAAAGCTTTAAGTAATATAACGAATAATAATTGTGTGGTGGTCTTTTGCTATTGATTTTTTTATATTAATGGCTGGCTAATGTTCTTATTTGGACGACCGTAAATAAATTGGTGAGATGTAAGAATTTTCTTGAGGGCGTCGACTAGAATTTAAAAGAGTCTTATTTCAAACATTACAAAGCAAGAAATACGTTCATTCTCAGCTTATATTACCAGCTGAACTGTACGAGTAGTCTCGTATATCTTGCTTGTTCCTAGGGCATAATGAAGAAAATAAAAATATTGATAAAAACTGATACAGATAATAAACTCGTAAAATCCACTGGCAATTGAAAAATGCGTTCCATTTCACACACGTTGCTATTTATTTGCCAACGTCTAAACATCAACATGCCACTGAAATGAATTTGTCAATCACATACTTGGCTGTCATGTCGTACTCCAATAACCAGCGGATGTTATTAGAGGAGGCGGAAGGGTATCGTGGACGTATCGCGTGGTACAATCGACTAATGTCGTTAGCATAGCGTCTACGTCACGGGAGCCGGGTTCAATGGCACAGCACGCCAGGTGTGATCATGGCAGTTTTCATGCGATTCACTGAAGCTTCCGTTATGCAAAGCTATTCTCGGATTGAATGAAGAATCATGTCATCGGTACCGGGAAAAATTGAGGTAATAAATTAGTCTTTAATTCTTCGGGTTGACGGTTATATTATTTTTGATCCAAATTTTTGTCGCCTCAAATTTTTGCACAGCAAAGTGCTTGGCAAATATTAAGTAGGTTCCTACATCCTGCCGATAGTCATTCAATTGATGATATTGGCTATAGTCGATCCCTTTTACTATCTTCTATGAAGCAAGCTGATTGGTATTGTTCACATGTGAGTAGGTACCTGAATAAGATACTTTTAGTTTGGTATAAAGTGCTCCATTCCGTCTATCTTGTGTCTAAGTCATTTTTCGAAGACGCTAGGCTCTGTTGTACTACGTTATTACAGTTTAAATAATCAGTTATGCTTCGATAAACGACCATTATGACGGAGTAATTATAGCTTTTTCACAACAAGTAACAAAGAAAGAACTTGTCCCTTATCCCCAGTTTCACGGGCTACCAATTACGCAGTGACTACGTAACGAATGACGTAATTCTGTGAAGTAAACATAACATTAACTTTTATAAAGACTTAAATTACCTACAACAGTAGGAATCACGATAAACTTACTTGTTTCAATTCATTCATAATTTGTTTTCCTTTTAACATCGGATATCCATTATTTTATTAGGTAACATCCGGGGTTTTCAAATATAACTAGAACATTCGAGCTAGAACTTGCTTCTCCCAGATTTATTCAATTTCTCTTCGTTCTATAAATTAATAAAATCCACTGCCGCATAGAATCAGGTTCATGATGACGCTTCTTTTATTAATAGATTTGACCTAAATGTGCTAAATACTGTTATATTCTGCTCACAAAAGATTTACAAACTTTATAGATTAACAAAAGTGGTTCATAGGTTAATGTACAGTTTACATTTTTATGCCAAAATAAAATCAGCGGCTGAATGAATACTTGCCACATTTTAACAAAATATGTAATGATAGCGATTGAAATAGTTAAGACTTGATGATCTTTCTTTAAAATGAAAAATCCTTACACATATTTCACGCAATGACGTAACTTAATGACTATTAGTTTTGTGAACGGAAATGTTTCTTATAAATAAACTATATTATTTTTGGGATTCATTTCAGACCTATCTATGTGTAAATGATGGATAAAAGTTTGTTTCTTGGTCATGCATCGAGAAAATGAATAATTATCAACCATTATTATCGTCGCTATACATACTTGTAAAAATGCAAATCATTTGTTTTGTTTTATTTCAAGACTTATAAAGATAAAATAAAGTGAAGTTGTAGATTATGTTGGTTTTCGGACATCGGACATTCACATTTAGACGTCATATCTTGTGGATCCTCCTACGTGATAGAGGTGAAAGAACAGTTGTAATTTTTCATGAGCTATTTTCATCCTGTTTTGCTGTTTAGACCCTGACTGCTGTCTTGAAATAGAAAATACATCTACTTTATCAAGGTACTTTGTTAGTATAAAACCCTTTAATGCCCGATTTGAATCTAGCATAAAATTGTCTTACATGACATTGTAGGTACTTAAAAACCATATTTGTTTATAAGAGGAACTAATAAAAACATACTTTAAATCACTTCGCGTGAAAACGCACCATTTCCTAACATCTAAATCACCAACACTTCAAACATTGAATTGATTTGATTAAAATGTCGCTTCAACACGCATACCTTCTAATAAATTAGCGACTAGTACGAAAACATCAATTGATTTGAATAGAAGTACAGTATGGGACGCGGGATGGTAGCGCGTGTGTCGTTAGAGCGAGACAGATATACGTCTGTGAGCTCCGTCTGTCGATGCTAAGGACGGTCGTTGGCCCCGCGGTCGGCCCCGAGTGAACTCCGAATACGTAGTGCGTTATATTTATTGTGGTTCTTCGTACGCCGATGTTCCGATGAGGCAGATTAATTCGATCGGGGTCTTACGCGATTGGAACACGATTGATACAGTTTATCCAGGAAGGAACAGAAACACTTGTAGTTTTTATTATATATTATGTATCGTGTTTTTAATACGGAACCGCGCTCTTCATTTAAGCTCAAATATTTTTGTGAGTCAGTTTATTACGCTTTCGAGCGTTATTGATTGAAGTTGTATGAAATATTTGATATGCAGTTATTCAGAAAGGGTCCATTTAAACGGAGAGGCACGTGAGTCATTTTATTTATTATGATTTATTTATAAAAAAAATACCAAATAAGAGCAAATTTTTTAGTTATAGATAGTTAATAAAAAAATGACATTTCTTAATGTTCATTCATTTATTTTGCACAAAAATAGCCAGTAGATTGAGATTCATCCTCCCACATGGGTGGTCCGAATTCGATTCCGACACGCCCCATTTGATTTGACACAAGGAGTAAGCGGCTTTTGACAAACCACTGATACAATGTGGTGCGAAATAATTGAGGAAAACGCAAAAAATATATTCGCAATCCTATCTGTATTGTTATTAAAAATACTTTAAAAAAATAAGATTTTTGTTTTTTCAATTTAATATAACCAATTAAACGGGCCCACTAAAAAGCCTTACTTTATAATGATCATTTTAAATGTACAGACTTAACAAATTGTTAACTACGAGATAACTAAGACGGGACATCTACAACCATGAACCTAATGGTATTGATTCTTCCGTAACAGGATACCGCAATCACGATTTTTACATCGATACCGTGCTCCAGTACGTATAACATCCTAGAGGTTAGCAAAATGACAGAAAACGACAGTTAGTATAAATGTTTATATAAAATGAAAGTACAAGACCACGTAGACGTTATTCTGAGATATATTTATCTCTTACAATTTTTCACTTTTTCCATTTTTTACGCAATTTTTTGCCATATAAATAATACAAGAAAACGTACGCTAAGTTTTTATTCATTTTTTACATAAAAATAGCTTACTTTAAAAAAGAAGAACTACATGACCTAATATAAAAAGTTCAAACACAAACGGTGTATCTAGTGTCAATTGTAAAACTTGCCCATACTTTCATTAAGCGCTAAGATCGAACCTAATTAGAGAACAGTTATACATACATTGACGTGTTTTGCTGCGTTAAAAATAGCGCAGAATAATCGTAAAAACTCTAAACCCGCATACCTAGGTCTCGGCGTTCGCTTTGAGCCACAGTACAAACATGGGCGCTTCCAACTTCCTCTGATTGAGTTTGTTTGAGTCTGGCACTGAGGTGTCTGTGTGTGTTTGCTCAGAAATTGGCAGAGACATTAAGTTTCAACGATAATAATGTATTGGGATTTGGGTTATTGGCAGTCTTTTCAAAATGTTGCTATTTAAAACGTCACATACTGTGTAATGTAATTTTATGCTTAGTTGTATGGCCTAAAGCCTTAACAATTAGAAGCAAAAATTATAAAATCATGTTCTTACATGACGGATTATAAAAAAAAATCAAAATAGTATAGAGGTATATTTTTAACCATTAGGATTTTTAGCGATGGACAAGGGATAAAGCATTCGAATAATGTGAAGTTCGTAATGTAATGTTATAGTGAAAAACTTTATTTTGAAACATGTCATGAGGATCGTTCTTCGTCATTCCGTCTCTTCCTTAATATAGCATCAACTTCAAATAAGTAAAGGTATAAATAAAAGATGTATGAATATAATTATTAATTTTGAATAAGCAATTTCCCACGAAATTACTTTATAACGAATATTAATTATAATGCATGATTGTATGTATTGTTTAAAGTATTGGTTATTTATGTAATATCATTAACGATGAGCTACACACAAATGGATGTTTTCGGTGATTGAACCTGACATTGATACTGTTATCGTAGTGACGTCATACCTAATAATATTCCAAACTCTGCACTTGCAAATATTCCAAATCACTTTGGACAACTACCTGTAAAGGCAAATGAACGATAAAAGGTTCATCGATACTTTCAGATATGTATCTGTCATAACACGAAAATATTTTTAACGTTATAAAGTTGAAGAGTTTGTTTGTTTGAACGCGCTAATCTCAGGAACTACTGGACCGATTTGAAAAATTATTTTAGTGTAAGGTAGTCCATTTATCGTGGAAGGCTATATAACATCACGCTAAGATGAATAGGAGAGGAGCAGCAATAAAAATATTGCGAAAACGGTAAAATTAGGCGGGCGGAGCCGCGGTCGGTTGCTATTCTTGATACGTCTATACTTAAACATTGTGTAAAATAAAATATAAATAGATATATTTATAAATATAACGTAATATCAAAACTTTGTTTAAATTGTAATCAATTATAGTCATCCAATGCTATACCTGTGGTTTTTAAATAAATCTAAAAATATCATTAAATGTATAAAATTCCTACTGGTTTTAATAGCAGTAACAGTCATTTATTCTATAACATGGAATTCCCTGGAATTTAAAGTAGGGGACAAATAAATAAAAAAACAATAACCTTTCCTCTTACCTCTAAACGCTCTTCCGCTGTATATTTTCCTTAAATATCAATGTGGCATAGTGTACCAGATGCCTTCTCCGTTTACATAAAATTATGTATGTGATATGCATACGATCAAATGCATCGGAGACGACTCAGTCTTCAGTCACATACAAATTCCATTTAAGTTGATCAAATGAACGCGTTGGTTACGTCACGTTCTTCAATTTCCTTATTTCATCCGCTTAGCGTGATGGAGTTTACGTTTGTCCAGTTTATAATTAGTTTTATTTAATAGGAATCATTGTTTCTAGTTGTTACGTGTATTTATAAAGTTTGCATGTCATGTGCTGTGTAATTTTGATTTGAGTGGGCGAGTGTGAATGTATTTCTCTAAATAATAACTGAATTTATTAATAATGGGCTTGTAATTATAGTTCAACAAAAAAAAATTTGGCATTCATCTATTTATTACAGAACATTCTAGGATAATTTTGTTAAACTAAAAAAAAATATAAATGTAGTGGTTCTAATGCTGGAGTAGCTGTCAAAAGACTTCATAATGTAGCCTTTGCGTGAAGTAATTGTACATTGTTATTAAATATTAAGATATATTACCACAATTACGGTCGCTATGTAAATACCTGCCGGCGTCAGTTGCAGTCATTCGTACTTGTAAACACTTGAGGCTGGTGTTTTGTTGCACACACGTATACATATACGTATAGACGTATATTCATAATATTATGTTGTATTGTATTTCCTCTGTATATATTTATTCATATCTTAACCCGCTACTTGTATGTCTAAGTTATTTTTATACATGGTTTTAAAATTACTTTCCAATATTACAATACAAATTAACAATAAGGTGAACTTTTAAAGTTTTCAATCGGCCTTTTATCTATAATCTATCAATAAACCCGTTGTTATCAAAGTATTATGTAGTATTTTAAACAATCAAGACAAAGTTTTTCCGTCAGATATAAAAATAAAACTGTAGGAAAAAATAACTACAATAAAAAATTCAACTATAAAATTGTTGAGTAATACAGTGTTACGTACCTACGCGACAACTTATTAAAACGGAACCGGTAACGACCGTGGTTTCAGGGGGAGTTTAAAACAAATGAATCTCGCCGATTGAAGTCTGTTTAATGTCATATAATGTTTTATAATTAGAAAGCAATATCCAAGGACCAATTGTTATTGCATGAGCTAAAAATAAAGGTGTATGTGCAATCCGGTGTTTATGGTTTCGTAACATCACAATGATGGCAGCGGCATGCATGAGTCATGGCCGGCCAAGTTCATTGTCGCCGGTCGAACTTGAACCCGTTGCGATGATCTCACTCCACTGATAGCGACTATAGTCGCGCTATACTCACCGATACATTGCTAAACGCCGCTTATTTTTAGCGAAATTGCTGGCGAAATCTAAAATCAGTCGTAAGTAATCCAACGGGGAAGGCTTTGAGTTTTTTTTTTTGTTTTTTAAACCCTTGACAATTTACAAAAATCATGTTGAATAAAAATTATTAAACATAAAACCTACAGGTAGTCATAAAATGTCTACTGGAGACGGTTATAATAATTGCAAGAAAGAACCAACTTACTATTCCTTTTCGTACCCGCTTGCAATCTAGACGATGCTATCTATCTAGACGATGTTCTTTGACGTGAATACCAACAGAAAAAATCTGTAGCTCGAATCAGTTCAAGATAGAAACTAAAAATTCGCTTAGCTCTACGTAGATGCCAAGCTCAACTCATCGTGTTATTGATAACGAGTGTAAACACGACGCGACAATCGTCATTCGTCGGTGTGTACGGTGTCTACGTGACAATGACTTCGCGGACCTCCGATATCGGTTACACATGCACAGATAACGTAGAACGACCGATCTGTTTGCACTCTAACAGAACATCGCTGTTTACTCGCGCTTATTTTATGCGACAATGTTCGTAAGGTTTGTAAACTTAACTTTTTTATGTTTTGTGCATGTTCTGTAAATATATATTAGGCGTGACTACCTGCAGATGTACTGTTATTTGAAGTATGAATGATACTTGTTGGTAACTTGTGCGGATGAAAAGTTATCGATACCTTTCCTTACTGATTGCATTATAGTTTTAAATAAATGCACTATCATTGATAAGATTTGTATTGGCTACTGTACGTTATTGTTTAATAAACAATTAATACACAAAATTTTTATAAATCATTAGTTACCTAATGGAAGTCTATGGTAAACGGAAATAAAAACTATCATCACCTGAAAAACCCATCCAAAACGTTTGATTTTTAGAAATTCTAAACAGTCTTTTTAGTAGATCTTGCAGCTGCCCGAAGTTAATTAACTAATCAGAATTCATTTGAACTTGTTGCGCCCGAAGGCAAGCGAAGCTGTTGAAACATTAAGTGAACCACTTAAATATACCTTGTTATCGATATACTTACAACTACAGAAGGAGAAAACGAGAAAATGATTTTAAACTTTAATTCACCTGTTGCCAAGTTGCTCGGCGTTGCCCTTAAACATTGCCATTTCGAACTTCATGGAGATGAATAGGGGCCTGATTTAATTCAAGTTGATAACATTTTATAGTTTTACATTGGAGCATAACTTTAGTAAAACGTACTTAGGACACTTTGAAATACTCTCTTGTCCTCTTCTGTCTTTCTTAATTTATTCCGTAAAATGTAGATGGCCCGTAAGAGTTGATTTGATAGTTGAACAATTACGTACCTCCTATATAGGTGTTTCTATACTGTTAAAGAAAAAGAAATTCAGTATGATGTCTGAGTATTTATAAAATAATTATTGGAGAGATATAAGTCATCGGAATTGAATGGCATAACAACGTTTATTAGAGTGCTAGACTGCAAATTAATTGTATTCCTCCATAAATTACCATGGCAGTACATTTAAAGGGCGAATTATATGCAATAGTCCGTTAGAAACTCAGAACACGCCATTCCCGACGCTGGCCATGACATTGAATATAAGTGACATCATTCGTGTCTTGATTTCGTTTCATTCCGTCAAGGTCTTCACTAAGACTCATAAAACCTAAAGCTATAACAGTAATCCACATATAGGTATTATCCGTACCAGTCTTCATACCCTGCGATTACGATCTGTCTGAGTTTTGAAGAAAATTTATTCGCGTATATTCAAGCCAAGGTTATACAGAACAGTTACTCGAGCTAGTTTCATAATTTCGTTCTAAATCTGAATATTGGATTAACATGGAAACAATTCTATTTGCACGTCGCTTCTTCATTTTGCAAATGGGGCCATGGAAGAGTTTAAAAAAATTGCTGGATATAAATAAATGTATCTCTACATGTACGTTACTACGTAAAACACCGCCTCTTATATGCTTGTGCAACGTACTCGAGTACCTAGTAGACGAAAAAAGTATATGCTATTAATCGGCGTCTCAAAGTGCTGCAACGAAGAGGCCCGAAGAAAGTCGAAAATCACCGAAGATTTCCGAAAGGATGACAAGCGAGAGCTTTCCGTGGAACGCGGAAAACGTCGGCACATGTTGAAAATACGAGTGGGCATTGACCCCGACCGCTTAGGCCGCCTGAATCTACAGCTGTTGCTGAATCTAGCGCGGTGCATCTCGGGATGCGTTTATTTATGTGCCGCTGTGTGTTGTGTTGAACATTTATCTCCTAGATTACAGATACACTCCTCTCGAAATAGACAACCACTTTACTGAATAGCTACGGTAAACTGATTAAAATGAACAAATATTTTATGGGACCATTTTTAAGTGCCGTCGCCCTAACCCGGTCTCTTTATCGTCGTAATATTTTTTTATTATTTATGTTTTCTCACAATTTTTTAATTGTCACGTCTAGAAGACTCTACGTATGTTTTTCAGTTAAAGTATATTTTGGTTTTAAGAATGTTGCTTGTTTAAGAGTAGAGAAATTGCTTTTTTGATTTAGTAATTTTCAGATGTAAGTAAGCAACAGACATACAAACCATTTATAAATTATACAGGGGGCATTATCAATTCCTTTCATTCAAAATGTGTAAAGCAAATAGGATAGTTTAATATAAAGGTTCATCAAGATGTTATTTGTAATTAGCTAGATTAACTACTGTAATAAATAACACCATTCCGAACCTTCATTAATAGTATCACTAGTCCGCGGAATAATTACCTTTCTACTTCTTGTATGGAAGAAAAAATCTAAAGCGAAATTCGATTTAAAAATGGCTGGTAAAATTTCGATGGATTTAGATGATCGTAACGTGGCCTAATCGTGTCAATAAGATTTATTACACCAAATTTAAAGCCAATTAAACTCGACGGGATTTTTAACGAAAAGACGTGTCATGACAAATATAAATAAAACAGGTGCATAAAAAGTAAAAGTTTATCTTTCATTACCACGGACCAAAATGGATCGCCGGCCCAGTTTACGCATTTAGTGTAAGAAAATACTTTTTTCACGGAAATCTCTGAATTTATTTTTCGAATTTCAAATACATACTTTCCAGTCAAATACATGTTTTGCCAGTGGCGCCACCTTAACTTTTTAATCTATAACGTCTCTCCTTTACAGTATTTCATTAGGAATGTAATTTTTTTTTGCTGATTTTGAAATATCTATCCATTCTATCTCTATCGGAAGCTTGGAGTTCTTTACTTACAGCATTTTGGTTTTTTATGTCAATGTTCATGAATATTATAGTTTAACATTTAAAACATTTTTGCTCGGAGCTCTCGGTAATTTATTTAATTTAAGTTTATATAAAGTTTTAAGTTATTTATTAATATTACAATTAATTCACTTAATTGCAGATAAGTTTTAATTGAGGAAACGTCTGGAAACTTCTATCCGTTGTTGAACTTTTGCTTCTTTATTTAGCATTTAGTATATTTACTTCATCAGTAAATTTAAAACTCTCGGAAATCGCCGAAGAAGTGTAAATTGTTTTATTGGCGATTTTTCGTGTTCATAAAACAGAACTTTCAACGCACTGTGACAATTTGCATTAAATTTCGTGTGAGATTTAGCTACGTGGGCGTTTTGCTACTTAAATTATATTTTATGAGATTTTCACGTAAACGTATACAATTTAATACATTACAAAAATTTTTCCTCGTGCTTAAGAAAGTTAAATAGAATGTCGATAGCTCCTTCTAGAAAATACCAAAAAAGTAAAAATACATAAATATAGACAGTATGCTTATAGTAAACGGGTTGCTTAAAAACTTCCTACAAACCTAACTTCCTCATACAAACTTCAGTTTGTCTCCTGTAGTCGGAATCTATTGATCGCTAAACGGTTCAACTCTTGTTTCCGGTTCAGTACGGATTTGTTCGATTTTTTAAATCATGATTATGAATATTATCGTTTTATGTGTTATCGGGGATCATAGTCAGCTTTATCGATTATTAAGCAAGAATGATGACCATACCATAGTAAATTTTTGGTATGCTAATATACCGATTTTTGGGATTAAGGATATGAAAGGTATATAATGCTCAACCCTTGAAGAAAGTATCAAAGTTTCTTCTTTTTTTTTCTAAGTGTACTTAGCATCTTAGACCCATGCATGCCTATTCATCCCCTATTACCATCGACAACATAACGTACGCTTGTTATTATATCATAGATATTTACCATCAGATTCGTTTGTAATCAAGAATTATGTAAAAAAAATCTTCCTCATACATGATTTTATTTGTATTATATGCAGATTATACAATAATGAGTACAGATGATATTATGAGGATTGCACAATAGTTATTACTATTATTGCACAATAGTTTCCATACGAACCGCCTTTCAAAGGGTCTTGTGTATGTGTTTAGTACATTTGTGTCGTCTGTATACCCACTACAAGGTATTGGATATTGCATTCGTCTTTATTCGATCACCAGTATTGATCTCCAAATAAATAAAACCCGGTGTACACTTACACCGTTGCTCAACTCTAATCTACCTTTTAATGCTCAGTCGTTAAAAAAACAAATTTTCAGGTATGATGACTCATGAGAGTCATGTCTTTTGCGTGTGACCCCTTCAACGAATGTATATTAATCATTGTAGGTATTAGGGGTTGCGTCGTTAAAATATGGCTGGCCTATCTAGAAACGAATATGTGGT
>LGAG01000388.1:261675-282995 GCA_001278395.1 Lerema accius
ACAGTATTGGGCATTCTGCCCCACGATGCGAAGGCGAAGGCCTGAGCATACAAGTGGGGCAGAATGCCCAATAATATACTACTAATAACTACTGTAAGAAGGTGCGTACCTATTAAAAATATTATTTGTTGTTACTCTTAAAAATTAACATGTAATATTATTAAGACTATTTTATTAGTAATGCTAACTTACTAATCTAAAAACATGTTCACCTAATACTCTCTTTCTTGATGTGTACTTCCCCATGTATGTTCTGAGTAACATATTTTCACGATCGCAGATAATAAACGCCCCAATGATGTACGACGCTTAAACAAACTGCCAGTACCAAGAATATAGACCAAGAGCAAACAATTTTGAGTGCCGAAGTGTGAGGAAATGAGGGCTCGGTTTCAGCATCTCTTGCTTATTTTTTACAGATGCTATCGCTTTCCCGGATCGCGAGCGGTGTGGTAACCGCGCCAATCTATCAAGATAACCCAATTTCTATGGGAAACAGCCGTCTGAAAATGTGACCGACTAACAGATTAAGGAGTTTTTAAAATTATGACAATACCTTGTTGAGTCAGCCGCTAAAGATTTTTTTCTGGCCAGAGAGAACCAGTGCTTTCTTTCGTTCTTCTTTCGTTGGTCTTTTGTTAAAGCTTTTGGTGGTCCTGAAGTCTAAAAGATACAATGACCACTTATAATCTCGTAGCTCGTTTACTTATTTGCCAGTTATTACTATAAAAAATGTATAATTAACCTTACTTACACTTGATAAACAATCCTCCAACGCATTAGCTACGGTAGCTCGTTATAAACAAATTCTCTTTAATATTTATTCAACCGCCAATTATTTCATTTTTTAATTTTATAAGCCACGAAGCAATCGCTTCACTTCAACATTAAGTCGACATTTCGCGCCTCCTAATTACAAGCCGTGATGTGGTAAAATAATAATGCGAATTAAAGCCGCGGCTAGCACGCAAGACGTTAGCGCTAAGTACGGGCCGTCTATTGAGGGTACTCGGGTTCAAATGGGGTTCTAGGACAAATGTTGCAATCACAAGTTCGGACTGCTGTTATCAGTATTAAATATTTTACACCGTTAGTTCTGTATGGTGCGTGTACGTCTAAGACAAACTTGAAAAGAAAATTTTAAATGTTTTACTTTGTGTTAATATAAGATTTATAGATGTAGAAAATTACTTATATAAAAAGTTTTTGTAATACGTTAACAATGTAGCTCTTCTAATTAGGTACTTAAAAAAATTGTCAAATTTGGAACCTACGCATATGCAGTTTCATATGTTTATTATTAGCAAATGACATACTAACCTCAAGTTTATCACGCTAAGCAATGAAACTTCGCATACTTAAAATGTGAAGATTTTCTGTTAAAGAACTGACCTCAAGAGAGTCATACATCAAACAGCTACAGATAGACTTAGACTATGAAGATGAACCGCTGCATTTGTAAGCTGGCCTCAACATACTTAAAATCAATCTTACTTAAAGCAATTTTCTTAACAAAACACTTTAGCATCTATCAAAACATACTATGTTATTATGCTACTGTTATAAAACCGAAGAAATATAGTTAAAAAATTAAACTCGCTTTTGAAGTAATATGAATCGTATGCAATGTAGCGACATCTGTTAAGTGGCAGTCAAACTATTTATGCTATTGTCCTATTACGAACGGATCGAGAATTAATGTAATACTTAACATAATTATCTAATTTATAATCCTTGTCATTGGTTACGCGACAAATATCATAATTTAGACTACTAAAAGTATATGGCTTTTAAAATAAAATATTCTAGTTCTTCCGTAGAAATGAAGTGAAAATAAATCACATACAATAACGACCCAAATTCATTTTTCGGGCGACAATTTTGAACTGACAAGTCTGTTTATCAAATTAACTTGTGCCGGTTGAGTCCATGGTGATAGGTTACACTCAGTCACCTAATTTACTGTAACCTCCTTTCGCGTCTAGACAGAAACGGTTGACGTCGTTCATTTGTAAGATGAATAGATTTACGAGCAGTTTATATACGATAACAATACCTATAATTAGGTAATTATTTCAAATACATTTTTTCATGCGCTTAGCGGTAACCGGGAAATTTAAATGTCAGTTTTAAGCTCAGAAAGCGCTGCTTTGAATCCTATTATGAAATATTTCGGTATATTTGAAAGTTTTGTATCTGAAGAAGAATGCCTATAATTACCTATGGATACATAAATAGAGACGGCTAAGACTCATCTGTTATTCTGAATTTAGCTCGTATAGGTATGCATTTCATATTAAAATATACCTAAGTGGAAAGCCATGCCCATCAATGGGCGCCAGACAAGTAATAAATTACAACAGTGTAGTCTCCCATAAAAACAGAGTTGAAAAAGAGATAGAGTTACTTAAGAATTTTAGATATCACGGAATATCCATTTCACTAGGAAAATTTATTTTTATACAATAAGTAATTTCAGTACAAAATTTCGTGTTACTAAGATCTTTCATTCTCAGTATGTCGTCTATCAGTTAGCAACAACTAGCATTTTATATCGAAGATATTTTATGTTTAATTCCTACTTATATTAAACAAACAGGCCTATTGTTTACGAACTAAGCATTAAACCTCTATTTTATTGTTAATACAAGTAAGACTCATGCAACCGGTTATTAAATGTAATGTATCATAATTAACATACATAATGTATTGTGACTCTTTTCAGCAACTACGCGTATAGTCAACCCTAGACCACGTAATAGAAATAGAAAAGTTGTGTGTGTGTGCGTGTATTGCACTTATATTGTCGCTGTGTGTGCAATAAATACTTTGTATATCCCTCTCTTTCTTACTCGACATTTCACTGATAGCTATGGCCTTGTCTAGTCGCATCTAAAGCTGGTGTTAGTCTGTTTACACCGCAGCATTCATTAGACAAGTTACTTGAACGTTAGATTAATTTTTGCATTTGGAAAGGACCAAATTACGTTTATAAATTTTATGAGGACTATTGTTTTAGCATAGCGGATTATTAGAGGAGTTATTGATCAAACTTAGTGTTCAAGAAAATTTATTTTGCCTCTATACGTATTTAAAAGCTAAGCATGAAAATACCTTCTAAACTAAAGCAATTAAATTCTAACCCCACTTGACGTCATACGAGTAGCACCAACTACGTACCTACTAGTTTAAAATCGACTTTTAAATCAGCTTACACCTTTTCATATTCATATGCATGTATGTTAATGATTAAACAGATAAATGACTAATTAGAATGATTCAATCAGCCTCTTAATAATTTCGGTTTACACGGGTTATTCAGTTTAAATTACCCAATTTTGCACATTGTATAAACAGATGTTTTAATAATATCTTTATGGTTCCGGCCTTGTTAAGGATTTATGCGTAAGCAGAAAAATTGCGGAGTATTTACGACTTAATTTAAGATCGTTCTCGAATAATATTTTCTTTTTCATTGTTTCAGGTGAGTGCTATGTTACATAATTGGCAACGCGTACTTCTGAAATTTAGAGGTTTGTATGTTATAAAATGTTTGATCATCAATATCATCATTCATCAATATCGATTTAAAAGCAATCCTCCGATATTAAACTACAGTTTATGAAAAAGACAAACGAATGGTTAGTTCGTAGACGGCTACGACAATTTCGTAGCTTGTAGCAACCGTCTTGGGAGTCATTGATAAAAACATTACGGTTTATATCAATACCTTTAGAAGCAGGCTTATATTCTCCTTATATTCTATTTTAATCTGGATACCATTGATTCTGTTGTTTTCCATATTGATACTTTTGTTTAGTATACCCAATAGGAACGTCAATATCATCAGACTTTATATGGAATAATTTTTTCAGCCAATTTTAAATACAACAGTAACTCTTTAAAGATAGTTCTAGTTTCTCTAATAACTACAGCATTATGTTGTTCTACAAAAATATAATTCCTAGATTATGAAAATCGTATTTAAATAACTTAAAACATGAATTTGTATAAATATGCAGCATTTCTCATATTGATGATGGGTTTAGAGACTATCTCTCACGACTAGACTATCCTAGACAACTCGAGCAAGTGTACTGGCACAGCGAACGCTCCAAATGTCCCTGTAGCGAGTGTTGACTGAGCCGGAGTGTTGACCGGTATGTAGGTTACGCCGCGCGAACCGGCGAGCGCAGTGCGTCCCGCCCCGCACCTCCGCACCACGCAACTACCTCTACGATCTGTGCAGTTTTCAACAAGAAAATGTCAAACGCGCTCTTCAGGGAGCGCTACGATGCAGTGGCGCATGCAAAACGAAATGTAGGTTAATAGGAATGCTCGCAAGCTTTTTGCTGTCATTTTGCAAGGAGCATCAAAGGCGCCAGTGTGTCAGCAATATCGCCATGTGCTCCTAGTTAGCGCGGGAAAATAGGTACATCCTTTGCGTCACTACGTCGTTAATAGAATGAAAGGCTATAAATCAATTTGAATATCTTTTTGAGGTGTAGGAAATAGAGACGTTCTAACGTGAAATGAGAACTTTTATATTAATAGCTAAGGTACTTTTGAAGAGTTTTAAGGCGTTCAATTTGCTCGCCTATTTCATAAAGCAAGCAGATGTGAGTCGAGAACGGCAAACCGGCAATGTGCCATCGAGCAATTCTATTACTGGACGTGGGCTTGCATTATATTTATATCAACCGCCACCCGTGGTCACTGGGGCAAGTTCGCTCGCTTCTTTAAACTGGCAATAAAAATCGGACAAGTTCGAGCCCGAGACCGTGGCCTGTGCGAATCGCTGGCGCTTCCTAATTCGGCGGATTATGTCGTGTCTTTAAAATTTACGCCTTACAACGAACGCTTTTAAGGAAAATATACTCACTGACTTTAAGGTCGCGACGTCATGGATATCTGCAGTTAATCTTTCGGTATTTACCGGTATTTTTGTTGAGGAAAATCTACATTTTATGTCTACGGCTCCGCTTTTTAACAAAGATTGTTGGTTGCGATATTAGATACCTACTAAGATTTAATCACTCAAAACAGTTCCAAAGTAGGCAATTTTCGTTCGAAAGTGGTGCGACTATCTATCTATATTGCTAATATGAAAATATTGTTTTGCCGTTCGTTCGCCTTGTACTCTACTTCCAAATTATCTCGGGTAGATAGCATTTATACGAAACGATAACGTGACCATAATTTTGAGAGATCAGCAACCGGCCATGACTTAATTTATAATACACATTGACATAAAAAATCGAAGGATTTTAGCGATAAGATGACCCCAAAAATCAAGCGAATAATAGTCGCAGCCAAGGGTATTAAGATTGTTATTCTTTTATCTTTACGCCGACTTTTAGGTCATTGTTTGCGTATTAAGTAGACTGACGATAAGATTCAAGTTAGGTAGCTATCTATTATGTTTTCTTCGAAATTTCTGCAAGCGTATACTTGTAAAGTAAAATCAATACTAAGTCTCTGAACTAGGTCAACTCCGTCCGCCCGTCTACTATCCGAGTGGCCAGGAGTTTCAATACAACTGACCTTGAATTGAAGTGCAGGTCATTCAAACGACCACCAAACTCCCTGTTGGCATTTAATAACCTAACTTGATGAACTACTGGCTGGTACGTTGACGTTCCAAAATTCACATTTAATTTTGATATATGTAGAGCAAGAGTCATCCAACCAGGGGCCCGGTTTTACGAAACTAACTTAAATGTCCCACTATTGCGATTTTATGATCGTATGATACAATAGTACCACAATTAAATTGCAGAGTAGATTCGATAACATGTCACTATTAACATATTCGGTCTTCAATAATTAACAAATTCCCAAATGTGTCAAAATTTTCCACTGACGAAAATGACACTAAAATTAAGTGTTTTTAAATTAAAGAACGTGGGCCACTAGTAAAAACCTAAGAATTAAATAATGGATTTCTAAACAATCTAATATACTAATATTCGCTATGTAATCAACAGTAATATGGAGGCACAATTTTTCCCAATTTTTGCATAATTTTCCGTGCAAGTCTATTACAATTCAAACACTCCAATCATAGAATTTAGCACTACTCTTGTGCAAGAATCTAATGATGATTAACGTCGACTTACGTCGAAGTTTAATCATAAAGAATAAATTGAAAGGCAAAATGTCGTAAAATCTAGGCATTGCAGCGTATACGCTCGTGAAAGTACCTACACTGCATCACTCAAGGTTTCGCCTGCATGCTTGCTGTCGCTAATCCGATGCATAAACATGGAACGCATCTCATTTCCCTTTTAAACGCATTACTCTTGTCAATTGAAGTAGCGATTTGTTGGCCTGTAAAATTTAAAGTGAAAAAAAGGTTGGAGCGCAGCCAAATATAGCGCGGCAATTTACGAAACGCCGTACAATGATCTCTCCTCATTATTGTAAATTACTCTGGGAAGTGAAAATAAAGTCGCTTTCTAAAGAATCCCTACTGATTTTTACACATAATATGTTGACTGTAATGATTCATTCATTTATGCTACAGGACTTTGCTCTATGTATACTATATGGAATACGTTACAGCGTCTATTGGGGAAGGATTCTTGTTCTTAATGCCATCTAGGCAAAATGTAGGACAACACAATTACGAAGAAATCTGAGTCTGTGTGTGTTTCAATTTATTTTTTTAATAAAATATTATTTATTATGTAGGAAATTTTAATTTTAATTTATCTTAAATTTTTTGGAGAACATTTACAATTATCATGTACTTTCACCATTCTTACATAATATCACTCGTTATAAATTTGTAAGTTGTAAGTTTATTACAGTATGTAACCATTAAGTTAATTCAAATTATGATAGGGCCATAATCCCTGTTAATTCGCAATACTTTTAGCAGTTTGAAGCTTTACAGATTACAATTACTGTTTCTTGCAGATTACGTAACATTACTATAGTTAAAACTTAACAGATACATCGTAAACAATTTACAAGAAATAAAAACTAAAATCTTGTTTACAATATTTCCAATTACTACGACTGTTAATTAGGTTTCTAAGTTGGCTAAAGTAAGCAAATTAGATGGTCGTATTTGTTTTGCAAGTGTTAGGTATGTAGTTACTCGTAGATGAGTGCCACCAAGCCACCATACTCATGGAATTGTTAGCCAGTGGCAACGAATGCGGATGTTGCACAACGGAACGGCGGCCGAGCGACCGACTAGCTCCAAGCTTACCACTCAATTTATTACAACGATGAATTGGTTAACTTTCGTAATATATCGCAGCGAACGCTCCGCTAGTTAGAGTATGGGAGTAGTTTATTTTTAATGTCTGCCTGCTCTTGGCTTCAGTTTTCGTAATAGGTGGTTAGGATTCGGAATTGTATTAATTGGTTGTGGTGTATCATTCCATTGCGTATTAAATGATAGGCAATGAAAACATCGAGTCAATAAGAAAAGAATTAAAATGTGTATGATTGTAGAGGGAAATTAAACTTCCTTCTTGTGACTAGGTTGCATATCTAGTGTTAATTTGTTCGGTGTTGTATAATTAGTATGTAGCTTACAATATTAAGCACTGTTTCACAGGCTTCGCCAAATAGGGCTGGAATAAAAGCCCCTTCTCCTAAAGTAATAAAAATATGTACCTACTGGGAGCAGTTACTCATATGTATATTAAAGAAACATCTTCGTCAGGATACAAGTTTCTTGTAAAACCATAACAATTACTCGACTAGGCCAAAAGGACGGTAATGTTTTGGTACCTATGTATGTATGTCCATTTCTTTGGGACGCTCTACAGCCCAAACAGCTTGATAGAATTCAACATTAATAATAATCTACTCCTGTTCAAAATTTGCAAGTCAAACTACAAGCGCTCAGTTAAAAGTCTTCATACTATTGTGGGGTTTTTAAGTCTTTGTTCATAGAACAAAAACTGATATGTTGCGAGACTGAAGTACCGGATTTGTATAAAATGTGGCATGTCACGACCGGCTGGCTGTAAATAACCAACGTGAAGTAATTGGAAGGACGGTGTTCGTGCATTCGCAGTGTTCATTAAATTCTGAAGCCACGATCAATACACCTTTGAATCCGCGTGCCTACACTTGTGAGAAAACTTAACTAACTGGGGTATATTGTATACTTGCAGTACATACTTACCTGTTGTGTGTAGGTTCAAGTCATTAATGGACCTCTAAAAGGTGCTTTTTCTTAATCATCGACGAGGTCGAGCTAGAGCCGGAAAGGATAATAAATAACATATTGATTTAATAAATTGGATTTTTTAACACATACATAGGAACATCTATAATTATAATAATTCTAGAATGTCTGAAATATTTTTTTATTATTTATAGTATTAGTTTTTTCTGGCCCTTAAATCTTATCCGAAAGTAGGAAGTTATCTTAACCGAGCTTCATTAAAATATAAGACTTGTAGAAAAAACTAAAAACTTTTCATCGCTACATTTTCATGTAGTGTACCAATATAACTGTGTATAAAATAATAGTGTGGGTTTAGGTCTCCTGTGAGAATAATTCAGGGCAATCCACATGTTAGCGTGTCAGCACGGAAATTTCGCACATCGCTAAGAATGTCATTATGAAGAATTTAAGGCACAAACTTCGCACATAACCGTGAACAATATTAGGTTTTCTGACATGAAAACCTGACGTGATCATTGCTTTTTACGTGCACCGTGTAAATCTCAGGGATATGGAAGTTTTGAAGATTCCTACCTGGAATTTAAGCTTTAAGGTATGGTTTATTGGTTTACATGGCCCATAACTTAACCATACATGTCTGTAGTATCAAAAAGGTAGTAAAAACCTGCAACAAAACAATAACTGTATAAAGTAATTTGCATAATAAAAGCAGGCGGTGGACTAAAAAAACACTACAGGTGAAACGTTTCTAGGTCGTAATGTATATGGATATAAAAACATTTCTCTGAAACGTATTCCAATGGTCCCGCGTAACATTTTCTCGACATAGATTTATTAGGAAGAGGATCGGATACTCGAGTCCGGCGCGTATGTAGAACTTGAACCTTTGTTCTTAGAAGCGATTTTTATGTTGGCATCGTCATGCGTCCGGAGTCAAAATCTTCGTGTGGTCTAAATGGTTTCACACGTGCGTTTAAGTAAAAAAAAATATTTTTAACTATCGCCTATCTATACTTAAACTTGCCTATTGTTCGTATAACAATTCTTATCAAAACTGCACCGCATTAGCTTTGATAAAAATATACATTATTAAAAAAAAAAATTAAATACTTATGGTATGAGTTCCTGTTGGATGTCACACATCCACTTCCTTCGTATTTTCATTATAATCAATCTCGTGAGTATGTAGACAGTAGTGATTAGTAGCCATAGGATATGTAGGTAATCCAACTAATTTTATTTCAAAAACTTTCGCAATCTTGGCGTTGAGTGATAAATAGCCTTGTTCAGCTTGATACTATTATCATGTATTTATATCATTAATATTGTATAATGTTTCAACCTAATAGTCTCTCAGGTTTTAGAACAAGATTAATCTGTTATATCAAGCGTTATAATGTAAAAACATTTAGTAGTAGCCAAAGGTAGTAATTAAGTTCCATACAATATTCTAATGCATTTATAACTCAGATTCAGTGCTCGTAGTGTTAGGTAACACGTTGGATGCAGTTATTAAGAAATTAATTATTACAGGATTCTTTAATTCGTTTGGTACGAAACATTCCACTTCCAAATTTAATGTAACTGGTATACAATTAATCTTGTATTCCTGTAGTAGAAAATTTTATGTAACAAGTCAATTAGATGCAATAATTTTTATGCATTTCACGCATGCAAACCTGCTACAAATCACGATTAAAATGGTTTAATCCATTCTAGATGTTCACGACGAAAGTAAGGTTATGCCAATCCCCCACAAACTCACGCACATATGCGCACATACACACACACATGCACACACATAGACACAAAAACGGAGAGAAGGGGAAAGTGAATTTTCTATTGTCGTTCCTGTTATCGCTTCTAACGCTGTCGCTTTTACCCTGGACCAACGTATGCGGTCGGCGGCCGGCCTAGTTTCGCGCTAGGAATAGGCGCCGCCCCCGCCTCGCGCCCTGCACCAGCCAAGTACTTCGCGTTAAGGACACACATATGAACGGTTCACGGCTACACAAACACACTACACGCTTACATGAACCTTTTACACGACCCTTCGAGGTTACGGTTACATACATTTATCACACTGATCGATAACATTTACCGTTGTGTTTCCAACTGAGAAAAATTGTCTTCAGCCTGTTGCTAGTATGAAAATGTAAAACTTTTAAGTTTGTTTTTGTATATCGAAGGTATACTAAGTCCATTTTGTTGATGTATTTTTCTGTGTCACTGAGAAATCTATTTTTCAAGCCAAACAGAATTTTGAGTACATACAGAGAAAAATCAAAAGTTATGTAAAAGTTATGTTTTTACATGTTTAAAATTGAATTCTGTTAGTATCGAGATTATAAACGCGTGTTTGAATAATTAATTTATTGTGATTAAGGGTACTATGATTTCGATAAACAGCTTAAACTTACCTATTTAAATGTTGTTAATTCTAATTCAAATTATTTATTTCTTCTTAGAAACATATAGCTTACTTAACGAACGTACCTATACATAATAATATAGTCGGTACGTATTTACAAATTCATTTGCATTCGAACCCATTTTATACTCTTGATTAAGTACCCCTTGGGCAACGAAGAACTAATAGCCTTAACGCAATGTTACTTACTATTGATCTATGAACGGTTCAATGAGCTCTAGAGACGTAAATACTAGAATCGTTAAGAGCTGAAATAATCACCGCTTACTTATTGTCTGTATCAATAGGTACTATTTCATATGTAGCATTGACAAGTAATATAAGTTATTCTTCGCAGTATAAAGCTTTTAAAATAAGAACATATAAATAATTCTTACATAATATTAAATCGAACATCATTTTTTTAAAGGATGGTTAGTGATTACCTGAAAAAAAACCTGGTTGAAATCTTCTAATAATTTAGTAGAAACTGGACTGCTTGGTTGACATATTTCCTCACAATTTAGGCGACCTGACTAGAAAGAGACCTCGATAGTATAAGATTAAAGTTAGAGATATTTTAAAAGCACAATAAAACTAAAGTAATATACCAAGACACAGGAGTGTAAAGTGCCAGTTGCATCAAATATACGGATGTGTGCGTGAGGTTCGCGTGTGGGAGTACAGGGCTGTCACATGCGAACAACGAATATAATAATATAATCAGAATTGGTAAGAATATTTATTCATTCATTCAGATTTTGTTGCCTTGTGTAGCGGTACTAGTACGTATCGCGGTCAAGGTTAGGAAGCCTGTATGTATTCTTATCCTGTTTTGAAATAAAGCTCGAGTGTTTCTATTCGCAAGACAGTAAGCTTGGTGAATCATGGATTTATGTACCTACTTGTGTTAAACACGCTAACAATAGATGATGATTTCGTTGGATAAATGCTATGTGATTTTAAATAGAGATACGAAATCGAATCTATTTCAATCTTTGTCTTACTTTTTTACAAAATTAAAATGACTTTTTAAGATTTCTTTTTAACCAAACTTCTTAAATTACTCGTAATGTATGATGTTAACAAAATAGAAGAAATAACTTTTCCTCGCTTCCCTTCTATCTATATATCAAACTATTTTCTAGCTAAATATCAAACTATTTTCTACTATTACCAATAATACTAACAAGTAGTCGTAACACGATATATATTGAAATAGCAAACCATTACAGTAAGCTATGTCCCGTCTTCCCGCACTCGACCAGTACGCGAGTCAGTCCTTCAAATACATTGTTCATGTGTGCGTCCTGTCACTTTACTATTTCTATGTGTAGCCTAGATCACGTGTGCATATACCAACGCACACAGATAATCTGCCTAGACACAGCTGAAATATCCATAATTTCCTCTCAATATGCGTCTGCTATTTATGTTAACTAAGCGAATATATTGTGTGCATTTTATTATTTATTTAACCGGCTAAATGCACACGGAGACCAGTTAACTAAATTGCGTTATTCAGAACTAAAATACGTTATTATGCTCGTTTCATAGACATTTAAAGTAGGCTATATTTGTGTTATTGGATTAATAATAATGGCATTGGTGATTTTGTGTCAATTTAACAACAATTTTCATGAATTTTCCAGAGATATTTGTATAAGGTAACGACTGCCATCTGTCGGGTGGAGGCGGAAACGCGTACATGAAACCTGCGCCATATATCGCGTAGATGGCAGACCCAGTTGGTTTTACACTTTAATAAACCTTTGTTTAAAAGCTCTATATTTTACAAGATCAATAATGAAGATAAAACGATTAATTTTACTTCTTTTCCGGTTCTTATACGTTACTGTTAACATCTAGAAGTACTAAAAAACATCTGTAACAAGATATCCGAATTTTCTATAATAATATGAAAATACTCCTATGTCTTTACATTATGGAATATTGTTTTATGTTGTAAATAAAAAGCTTCAAGCATACGAACGAATACACATTCTTGGTACCTTAACTTGTTTCAAACGCTTAACTATAGACTGAAATGCTGATTGCAAATGATTTTACCAATCATAAAAATCCTAATAGAATGGATATAAAATTGGGTATTATTTATAGTTTTACGCTAATACTACCTTCGAATACTTAATACCACTAAGAATTAATTAGTGAAAATTACATAAATGCAAATATCCTCAATCATTAAATAACATCCTTTTGATAATCCATAACATTGTCATTAATAAATACCTCATACATACTAACCTGACTATGACTGACCTCATACATTAGTACCATACATTAGCCTGATACATAAGAGAAGAGCTTTTAAGATAAAACCACTTAGCAACAGACTCTTAAAAGCCTACGTGAGCATTATAAAACGTATTTCACGCAGTAAACACTCCATCCTTGAACTCCCCTGCCCTATTAACTATCTCTGTCCCGCTCGGGATACGCCACTATTGATCAAAACGCAACCCAGATATGGTGCAACCTTGAAAGCGCTTTAAACAGACCTCAACTTACATACATAGACACATAAGTAACTTATAAATTTTCCCTTACGTTCGAGTTTTCAACTTAATTCATTCATGACGTCTTTTATTGCTTAGCTACCTATCTTCCTCTAACTGAAACTATGTAATAAGGACAATATTAAAGAGTCGTCATTAAATTCTTCGCCTCCAACTTCCAAAGTATTAATGATGCCTCTGGATATCGCTGTTAGTTTTTGATAGGGACCATTTACGAGTTCTGTTTACTAATTCGCCAACAGCTATAAAAAATTCAGAAATAGTAGTTTAATGGCTTAAAACCAACGGCCTTAAAACAAATTGTAAACATTATGCCACACGCACGTTTAACTTCTTAATCCCGGGGGCCTACGTGACCAGAGCCCAACCTAGATTGCTCTCAAACAAATCACTTCAGATCAATACGAGGGGTGACCCGTAAAAGTCGCTATAGGGGTATGTAGATGGATAATCTCTACTCGTGTAGCGCGTGAACTTCGACCTGGGTTTTGGAGGTCATTAACATTTAGGCAGGCGGGCCGCGAATCTAGGTCGGTGCGTCGACTGCAGCGTTACCATGGCAACGACGCCGCCCCAGACGCCTTCGGTTTCAGTAAACATGGCGGAACATTGGGCGGTTTCAGCGGTATTATATTTCACGTCTTCTTTTGCTTGTTGAATTGAAGGGACTATTTTGAAACAAGGCAAGCTCTCCGTAGGGTTTTGGAAATGTGAGATAATTTTCAGATACTAATAAATAAAAACACAGTATCAAAATTTGTTATTCTTTTCGTTGTAATTCTTAAAACAAGAGGACTTTGTCCTGTGGACGAAATTTTAATAGTAGATTAGACTCGTTTGATATACCTAGCTAGAAGATGTGTCTTTTAATGGGAATAACCGTCAGACGACTAGGCAGTGTCTATTGATAAAACTTGAATTATGTGAGCTTTTCTTTGAAACAACAATTAGCTTTACGCACGTCTTTGCCATATAAACTTTTCCCATGTTTAATCTCAAACATGTACATGCTTCTATTATTTTTTTAAACGTATTGAAACTTAACCCCTTCCAATATTAATGTAACTTAAAATTTATAACTTTGGGAATAAAATATCCGGTGCACTTTTTGCAGTCAGTATCTTTGTAACTTGCATAAAAATGAAAGTACATTGTATCCCTCCTGCCCCTACCCTTCCTGGTTCATAATGAGCGTATTCCCTACATGATTTAACATATAATATTACGTACAGTACAGTGTACACGACATACACGCGCGCTTGCGTCACGGTCCCACTGGATGGGTCGAATTAGGTCAGAAGGGTCGCCACTGTCACTGCCATGTTATACAATTCTGTATTATATCTATACCTCTGATCGTTTCATAGACCCCCGAGGTTACGCTAAATTGGGCGTTTGATGCCAAGCTTGATTTATCCTGAATACATTATATATCAAAAGCCAGGAATAATAAACCTTTATTTATAGCTTATAGCGTTGGTGCGTCTGTTTACCTTCTGAATGGTTAAGTATATTTAGATACACATAATAATAGGTACATAAACATAACTGAGAATGTGTCGTAAGCGTTCCTTTATCTGCCTATTTTCGTTCATATTTCTATTATTTTCTCTCTCTGCCTGTTCAAGAAAGCATCAATGAAGCTTTTGCTGTTGCCGATGTACATGAAAGACGATGAACACTTATCATCTCTTGGCTTTTTGTATGACGTGAGGTTTGTTCGCTATTTCCATAAAAATTATAGTTGTATTAGAGATTTCGATTAGGGGCGCTACACCAGTGATGCCGTTAGGTAGTATTTATCTTCAAAATAGAAAATTACAAGTGTAAGTAGTCACTAGTTGAGAGTTGGAAAAAAGTCTATTGTTTTATAAAACATCAATTGTTTGAACATTGGTGCAGACGTTAATAATATGGAGTATGTGATATTTACTTAAGTAACTTCTGCCTTAAAACCAAACCATTGTGGTAGTATCCTTTTTTTAAAGTGTCATGTTTCTACTTATAATACGTGTCTATATAATTGGTAAAAGTACTATTTTAACGTTAGGATTCAAAGCAAAATGATTTCATATCTTTATATAGACTTAGTTTTAAAGATGATGCCGGATTACACAGAAATGATGACTACCTCCTACTTTCAATATTTGAGTCCAAAGTGAGTTAAAATTAAAAAGGAATTTTTAAACGGAAGTGCAAGACATGAGTCACTACCAAGACTGAACTACTGACACTCATAATTATATTGAGTTAAATACATTTTAACGTTATAATTTAGCTTATAATGCAATAGTAATAGAGGGAACATAAATTGTAATAACAGTCAGAACTAATAAAAATACTTTGAATAGTAGAAACTTTTGAAAGTTCACCATTCGCATTATTTATATTGCTATGTATGTACATATGTATTGACAATGAAAAGTTTTTGTGGAAAAAATCTTTGTGTTTACTAAGAAGATAAAACATAATAACGATCATAATTGTCAAAAATCTTCAAGACAAGCGTTTATCTAAAGGGCTTTACATCGTCAAGTGTTGAAAGCAGTAAGTAACAAATTCTTAGGGCCCCTGACATTGGATTGTGACCTCACTTACCTTTTGGCAGTCGCCTTGGCATTGCAACAGGGCCGCACGTAGGCTTGCCAGGTAGTTGATACTGCATATTGGGACATTTATAATGTACTCGTAATAAGATGACAACATGGGTTAAGGTTAGGTGGAATATAAGGGGAAAATTCATATTCAATTTATTAGAAAACAATTTAAATAAAAGCTTATAACAATGTAATCGTAGGTACATAAGTTTTAAGGTATATAATTGGTTGAATATACCTTATATTAGTAACTACTGTTTTTTATTGTATTAGGCATTGTGGCTGTAGGTAGGTATCGAGGACCCAGTCGTCTCACCTTTTCCTGTCCAAGGACATATCTGGATGATATATTTCACGACGTCATCCAGAGGCAATCACACATCTTTATAAAAAATCATTTGCCCCTTGTCTGATTCAACCAATGTCTCTGAATGTTTGTTCTGTTTGTTTTGTTTTCTTTGTATGAAATTAATTGTTTTGATTTATAAAATTGGATGCATGAAGCGCTCTTCCTCTTCCTCTTTTATCCTGGTGTCCTTTGGCTTTGACTGAGTCGAATTCAAAATAAATCTCTCTTACTTTCTCTGGAGTCTCTTTAGGCAACTTAAGAGCTTCAATTTACAGAAAAAGAAGACTGCATTAGCCTAGCAGCAACTCATCAACTACAGAGAACGAAATTATCATATGTGTATAATTTCGGCCCCACATATATGGATAGCCCTCTCCAAGTCTACATAACAGCATTCACGCAATCCCTACTTTGCTCTGAATACCCAAAGTTCAGTTCTTTGACTGAGCTATTTTATTTGGTTCCATTTTTACAATTTCTACAAACAAGACAGAAGAAATGATTGATATTAAATTTCAATTATTTTTTGTACTTGTTGAGACGGTCCTATTAAGTTGTTGTTACCTGGCGACCCCACAACACATAAGCCTGACGGAGCTCAAAATTTATACTAAGTAATTACTACGACGCCCGGCCTTTACCTTCACGCCGTTTTGTTTGGCTTGTCTTGTTTATCTCTGCCGCATTCTATTAATAAATTTTAGTATTAATTAAATAAATAAACTCCAGCATTTTTAAATTGTTTGTTTGTATATTACTGTATTAAAAAATATGGATTTTATTTAGTTAAATCCGTATTATAGAGTGTATAACGAGTTTAGTGTCTATGATATTTGACGTGTATAAAACCGTAAATTTTTGTCTATGAATTCAATTAGTAAAGTAACAAAACTCGTTATTGGCTGTTAATCTGATGCATGTAACTGTATTTTTCTTATCTAAGCAATGATTGTTGTTTTTTTTTAAATTTTGAATATTAAGTGCTTAAAATTTCAGTTTAAACGGTGACTAATCGTGTGACACTATGTTGAAAATTTCCATTTAGTGTATATGCAGGTCAAGCCAATAAGAGCGTGTTAAAAATACATTTCAGAATGAATGTGTCCGTTTAACTTATAATAATCCATGTGGGGCATTCGTTTCCTACGTCAACCCTTGATTACTCTTGTAAAAACAAGTGAGTTTATTGTAAACTTCTAAAATAATTCATAAGAAAGATTTATGTAATTTTGAGCGTATTTTCTTTTTCGAAAAATGTTACAAAACCAATAAGACATCTCGCCGGGTTTATAATTTTAAAATTTTTGTACTTACAGTTCAGTATCAAACACAAGACGAATGCTAGGATTTTTTATACAAAGATAATTTATTACGTAATCAGTTTGTCTCAGCGTTCTCACTGTCTACATCAAAAATCAGATAATATTTATAGCTCAATACTTGAAGCTCTTCTGTTGCTAGATAGTAAATTAGCAATTCAAAATTAAGTGTGAGTGGCGGATGCAACTGGCATTGGCGCAGCGCTTGCGCGGCGTCCTAGTTTCGGTCCCGAGGTCACGGGTTCGTTCCCCGCGGCGTATTGATCGTCATGACAGGGCCGGAAGTGACACTTCGTTGCAGCGGCTGTAGATGGCGCTGTTAACACTGCCTTCAACAACAAAAACAATGGCTGATCAAAAAATATATCGCTGTGATGTTTTTGTTAAGTTTCTTGGGAAGTCTCTCTAAATTACTCAACAAAATGTTTCGGTACACACGAACACATTAACAGTGTAGCTGTTAAGATACCTGTAGGCTATAGCTTCGTAACCAACGAATAAAACTTATTACCTATTCAGACTAAAATTTACGCGCATTGGTAGTTCACACTAAAGGTTGTGACGGCGTTTCTGACGTCCATAGGCCATTGTGATTACTGTATTATCAGGTAGCTCGGCGTAAGCCCATGTTAAATGAAATAAAAACCAAATGACTTTCACCGTACCCATTCTTTAATATCCCACAGCTGAACTTCAGCCTCCTACAGTATAAGAGCTGTGTGGGTTGTCATGTCGTTCTAATTTAGCTCGAGTTCCAAGAACTCCTTGACGCTTGCCTCAAAGAACCCTTACAATCTTATTGGCCTGTGTTTCTTCGGCTTACAGAAGTAGATAGCAGAGGGTAAAACAAGGGACACATACCCAACTACTGAGGTCATTTCATACTTCTATAATGTTAGAATAGACTTTGTAGACTTTTAAAGTAGGGGTATTATAGTCAAAACCTTCGAAAAATATGGAAAATTGTAACATGATGTCTACAATTTTGAATTAAGAACGTGTTTAAATAATGTTCTTATTTTGGGTATGTTTATATGTTATCAATGGCACATACATAAAAAAATCTTTGTATGTGGCTAAGAGTGCATAGCATAATTTAAACTATATAACGCGACATACACTGAAGTAATTTGTCGCATCTATCATACTTCTAGAATGTTTAAATAATTCACGCAAATGACACATGCGTTATAGCACTGATGGATTGATATAGGCCTTGCCCGTGATACTCTCACTAATAGGCACGGCATATTGTATATGGACCTTGGCGCATAAAGATAATAAACTGAATCAATGATAAAGTATTTGCGTTCAATTTTATACCTATTTGTCGAGTACACATCGTAAGCGATCGGGTTTTTTTTAAATTCGTACACTAGTAAAGGATTCTTAAAAGTACCTGTAAATCCGACGAATGAGTAGATGTTAAAAAAATCGAATATATTTTTTATTTTTTTTTTTATTTCATTAATTCAATTCTGCAGCTGGTTTAATTACAATAATCTAGTTACACTTGACATTGACACCAAACTGTACTGGTCTAGAAGGAAAATCTAATAGTCGGTAGACCAAGGTTTCAAACATATTATCGTTACTGATAACGTCCTAATAACAAGACGTTGTCTAGGTTGTGGATGAATTCTATTTATCTTAACTTTGCGAGTGACTTTCCATACGTCGGTCGATCAAAGGTTTAAAATTAAAAAATAAACACACACACATACAGAAGATACCAGTTTTTTATCGTGGATCACACACAAAGACAATATCAACACAACATATACAGACCGAGAAAACAAACAAAAACCGATTATTCAAATTATTGCCTCGCTGGGAATCGAACCAAGGCCCTTTGAACAGTAATTACAGCACCGTTGTGCTCGTCAAATCATCATGTCAAAAAATTAAAGGTTTGATGATTTCTCGTCTCAAACTTTACGTCATATTTTTCAACACTCACTATTGTTCTCGTGTCGATTTAGCTTAACTTAATTATCATGATATTACACAATATGGACCTCAACGATCAACGAAGTTTCGTATTGTACCTAGTACCCAATTGAGTCGAGTCGAGAAAGCCGAGTTGACGATGAATTTCGGATTTAACGCTTTACCAACGTGCACAATCAAATACCAAACGTAAAAACTTAGTAAAAGACCGCTAACTATTGTTTTGAAGACTTTCACATGATAGCTTATTCATATAATTTTATTCGTCTAACTTCAATTCAGAGTAAACCTTAAAATAAATGTCACTTGTCGCCACTAGTAGCCCAACTAGGTAGATGATGATAGTTCATGTCACTAAACTATTGCATGAACTATTGAATGTGCTCATAGTAGGACGGGCTTATGTCTATAGGATGGATTACCGCTACTAGGTAAATTTATCGAACACATCTGTGCTTCGGACGGCCAATTACTCTTTACCTTACAATGTTAAGTTATCCAACAAAATAACGAAAATATTCCTAACCAAACCATTTACTGATGATTATGACAATATAATACCATAGGGCGTATATTCAAAATGTTACATTCACATTCCGCAGTGACAGACGTCAAATCAAGTCGTCAAATGTATCTGTGAATGGTGTCAACCCTAATTGGTTTATCGTAGACGAGATACACGAGATTTTTCTCGATCCTTTGTAATCAAATACGGTATGAATATGCAGCATGAACTCTTGAACACGGCAGGCTTTGATGACGTACGTGGAGAAATAATTATGTTAACGAGGTTTGGATTATTTCAGCTTCATTATCTTCGGATTATAATGTACCTACTACTATTATTTTTATACCGATAAAGATTAAATAAAGCGCCTAATAGTATCACTGATGCGTTGCTGGTAAAAAAAAGGCGGTCTAGAGTTACTAGAGTTATTTACACTAGACGATGTGGATGATTTTTAACCATAACTTCAAAGTCAATCAACAGATTATTAACTTGTTGAATATACCTGGTTAAAGGATTTAAAGTTGAACGTTAACTATTATTAATGACACAATCCATCTGATAATTATATGCTGTGTCTATTCATACACCATGTCATGTGTATGTGTAAGTTTTCGCCAAGTAAACTTTGACCATATTAAATCTTAAGCTCGTAAGTAGGTACTTGATATACGGTTAGCGCTATATGTATTAATATGTAGATAATTTATATTGAACTGAACGGCATTACAAATAGAAACAGTATTGATCGTAGCGGTCTACGCCTACGAGTACATCTACGCCGTTGTACTTTACAAGTCAAATTACATATTTTTTGTCTTTTAAATATATCGATCTTGTAATATGAGATCTGTTTCTATTTTAAATATTAAATGATTTTTCAAATTATGCATAAATAATGAACGGTATTGCGACTGTCATCAGGTCTTTGCCGCCTCTCACCGAGTATTATACTCGTACATAGGCTACCGCTAAAAATTTAAGAGAAATATCTAAATGAACTTCAAAAAAATATATCTACTACAAAAGGCATAGCGAATGGAAATCCGATTTTAATTTATTTTATTTTAATACTAATTTTTCTTTGAAGGTAAGCTGTATAAAATCATTACGTTTTGTTTTATTTCAAAACTGGTACATTCGCACCGAGCATTAAAATTTATTCCCAAACGGTTATAAAAATAAATACGTACAGTTATTTCAGTGAAATACAGAACACGAGTGACTTATTGTTTGGAAGTCGCGTTTGGCTATAACAATCTGTAATCTCTGTAATTTTAGTGACTCAATAAAACTTACAAAAAAACAGCACTAAAACAATCGTAACCGAATCGAATTTAGACCGGTCTCATATATTAGTAGTGTTTAATAAACATCGCAACGCAACAGACGAGCGTTATCGGAGGGATGTTATCGGCCTATTCTATGTAGGCCTCGGAGGTGGGTCAATGACGTTCGTTCACCCGCTGCATCCCGCACGTGTTGGCCTCGA
>LGAG01000388.1:284903-324609 GCA_001278395.1 Lerema accius
ACGCACTAATAATAATATTTAATATGGGCTCCTAAGCGGCTTTAACTGGGTGTCAACTGCACATACAAAAATGTTCAATCGAATAAAGAACCTCCATCTTTTTGAAGTCGATGAAAAATAGTTTGATAATAGACTCGCATAAATAAATAGGTACCTATATATGCAGCGTTAATTTAGTATCAGTCGATATCGACCGAGTTCTGCTCAGTTTGTGTGGTTCTATACGTACGTAGCTATGTATAGATACAGTTTTCATTGCCATGTTCCTGGATACGCTATATTTATCAGTGGAAGGGGAGGGGTAGGACGGGGGTTGGTCGGCACCGCGCAGGTTCTTGCTGGGTCAATGACGTTCGTTCACCCGCTGCAAGCCTGGAACTAGGACGCGCCTACATAACCAACCTTTTGCCGCCCCTCCGTTGCTATGCTGCAACGAAAACTGTGGAAATTATTCATGGAAGAAAATTTGCGTTTTAATAATACCGTTTTATAAGTTTGGAATTGTGATTTGTGTATTATTGTCCGTTGCGATTGTTTAAATTGTTAAAGCTTTATAAAAATGTGTGATATTTTTGCTGTATTTTGAAATTAAAATTTTATGAACAATTAGTTAGTAAATTCAACTATGTCACGTCTACATTCAAGTATTACGGGATTATACTAATTGTATGTTGACCTACGATGGGTTAACGAAAATGGTAAAATTCTTACCTAATTTAGCTCGGCTAAAAATACTTCCCCCGTTTCGTGCTTACATAATATTTTAAAGGCCCTGAAGCTACTATTTTTATTTTGTTCGTTTTATCCTGAACTTTTTCGTTGTATCTATTTTAGTGTTTTCATAATTATAGATAGCCTATTATTGAGAGGAATTAAACCACTGCTTATCTCTTGAACATAACAAAGACGAAATTCATATACCTATGTGTTTCAAAGACAACGAAGATGTAATAAATACATAAACTCGATAGCTATACTCGTAAATAATAGCTTAAGTAACGGGTATTTCAATGTTAATGCTGACGTTGAATGGTCGATAAATATTTATATTCTGTTAAACTTCTATCCTCTGTCAGCCTGTTAACAGACCAATTAGCTATATAGTAGTTAATATGAGAAAAAAGAAATACGTTCATACCACCATAATTTTTTTATTTGCTTAGTTTATCATGAAAATCGATCATAAGTTTAAGAGTTAGTGATAGACAAGTGACATAACGACAAATATAGGCAATAAGGTCTAAACGCTGAATTTTATTATATTTATTGACCTTTTTACTTTCCTTTGTTCGACAATAATAATAACATACTAAGTTTTTTCTCACCAACTAAAGCTATATCAGAGATGCTCTATGACGTCATAGACGGATAATATTTACACAAACTCCCATATTTTTTACAGCTATAGCCCTGCAGTATCTAATAATAACTGATAGGTAAACAATTGTTGAATAGTATCGCTTTAACTTGACCTTCTCTCGTTGGCTTTCAATGTAAATTAGCAATTATTACACCAATTGCTCGAATATAATTGCTGACGTAACTCTGTTTCTCTTTTAATAGAACTTGACGCCTCAGTGATTTCTTATGTTTTTGCTAGCCTATAATTGTTAATTATGTACTAAAGCTATGTAATTAACTCTATCATTTTAATGTGAAAATCTATTTTCGTGTAGTTGTTTAAAACTCTGATACGTCAAGTCTAAGTATTGCCGTACAGTAAGGCTACGTAATTAGATTTTGTATAATCATCTAAGATGATATTTTATTAATATAGGTAACTTATCTATTGTAAATTTACAAGATAAAATATCCATTAAAATATCCTGTTGTTATAAAAAGCCCATAGTGTAAAATTCTCTTTAAATGTTTCGTATTTTAATGCCCTTTTTGTTACTTGAAGTCTTGTATCAAATGTCTGACTTAACCCTGCTAAACATTTTACTCTACCATTAAGAAAAATCTCTTAATAAACGGATGATCTGAACTTTGCCCGACTTAGCTAATTCTAGTATTAATTTAATTTAAAGCGCAGATTAGAGCTTACTACCTGTTCTGTTTATTAATACTAAATCTTATTTAAACCGAGATGAGGTATCGATTAAAATGAATGAAAATTTATTAATAAGAGGGTATATGTACCTACCAATATTAAATTTTATTGTCTACGCATAATTATTAAATTACAAATTATAATCACACTTATAGCCAACCCTAATTTATCTTCAATGAAGACTTTGACGGCTAGAAATCATTGAAGAATACTTGTATACATATACTCGTACAAGTGATGTAGATAAATGAGGTAAACTAGTACGTGAGCGAAAATACCGAGTACGAGTATTTACTAAGAGCGCGTGTAATTCAACGAAAGTGTTTGCGGGGAATTAGAACATTACGTAAGTAACTGACGCGAGTATGTGCAATAGTTGCATCGACTAAGTACAGAGTACGCTGTAAGTACCAAAGAGCTGGAGCCTTCGCCAATGTACTCGTAAAAGTAGATAGAATGTCTAAGTCAGCCAGGCCAGTAGGAGCCAAGGCTAGGTTCTGTAGTAAAACCATTGGAATACAAACCTTGTCTCAGTGAAGGTAGAGTCGTAAATCCAGTGACGGTTACCTTCAATGACGTTCATTGACTCGAGCGTTCCATGCCGGCGCATTGCTGTTTTCCTTCTCCGTTTTCATGTATTGATATTAGAAACTGTTTGTGTCATAGTACCTACGTTGTTTACGACCTGATAATAACTTAATTATTATTAAAAGGTAATTATCCGTATCTCGGAGTATTTGTTTGTAGATCTTGAGACTAACGTATTGTCATTGTTTAGTTTAGAAAATGTAGCTGTACTTTCGGTGTTACAAGTATAAAATATATTTAGCTTTATTTATTGGATAAAAAACATTTAAAGCGACATGGTTCCAAAAGTAACCTTTAATTAAGGTCAGATTTTTCCTGCTTTAGTTGTTGGTGTTATAAAAATAAGTTATAAATAAATGTTTCTGTTCCGCGATCGATTGGTCAAGTGGAAACGGCTATTTTGAACGTCAGGTTAACTTCATTTGTCTTCTTGGGTGTTAACCAGCTTAGTGTGAACCGCCGAGGTCGATGTTATAAAGAAAACAGTATGAACGTTGGAGGTCTATGATGGTTGGTCGTGGTGAACGTAAGGTGGTGATAGGGTTGCCATACAGGAAAATGGTAGATTTCTTTTATAGTTTTAATTCATAAAAAATATGTGTGTACTTACTTTTTCTTTAAAATAGTAATTTAGAATAAATACATAGCTAACTTTTTCGTGTGTATACGTCCAATGCTGGTTTTTTAAATATCTATGAGTGAAGAAGATTGACTTTGGTTAAGGAGCACATAATTAATTATTTTTTAATCTACATTGTGTTAGATACTCCTTGCAGTTTAAAGACTGCCAACTCTACCACTTTAAAAACGAATTCAACCGTTACATTTTACCTCCAACCTTTAACACTCCGTAATTTACGTCAGATGCAATCGACCCAGCAACAAAGGTTCCTGTAAATTCCGATATAATTCTCGCTGTCAATCGCGTCCCCTCCGGCTACCCCTCCCTCGACAGCCCTAGTTCGTGACCTAATTTCGCAGCTGTTGGTTTCAGCAGCGCGGTGCGGCGCGGGGGGAGCGCTCGTGTCAATGCCGTTCGTTGACTTCACATCGACGCGCCGCGGCCTCCGCCTTACATAACCATCGACAATGAATGCGTGATGTACCACCCCACTACCAGCTATGGTATTCGACGGTTGAATATTGAAAAATTGTTGTGAGGTGCCTTACGAGTACCTACCTATGCCTGGGCCCGGTTGGCGACGTAGCGCTGTAATATCGCAGTAAGAATTGCAGTATGCAGGTGTAGCGCGTTAAGTCAGGCAATTTAATGACATTGTCAATGGTAAATGGCTTTAAGTAAGGTCAGGTGGATTTGTAAGTATAGTAAACCTCGGTTATTGTAGTCGCGATATTGATGCCGTTAATTTAAGTGCGATAATTATATCGCTAAGTCGATAACTACAAATTATAACAATAACTCGGTGTCTAGGGTTAGGTAGATTTACCCTATATTGTGTGAAAACAAAGTCTAATGTAATAAGCGATGACCTTGAATCTTATGTTACTTTGGTAAAAAAAGTCAATAGACTTTTTACTCCGTATTCAATTTTTATGCCAAATAATATTATTACTGATAAAATTCTCTTTAAGCATACTTTTCCATCCATTCTTATATCTTTATCATGGAAGGCGGCACAAAAGAAATAAACCGTTTTCACAAAAGTGAATTAATGGATGAATACAATTAGGGGTATAAACACCTAATAATAAATCACAATTTGTTACATAAAATACAAAAACGCAATGTTATATAGAGTATTTTAAGAAAAGGTCAGGAAGCGTTTACGTTTTTCGTTATTAATTTATATTCCTTCTTGTCTTAAAGAAAAACAATATTTTCACCAAATGAAAAATGTAACTTTATGTAGGTACATAATGATTATAAAAATTCAGCATTATTTTTATTGATAGAACTATTCGTAATTATATAGTAGGTACTGAGAATAATATTCTTATTGCTGGGGTATAAACGTGCAACCAATGATTTATCTATCCTGTGTGCTTCTTAAAATAAATATCAGATTCTGAGTCAAAGTTAATCCGGGTTGTTTAAAAAAACCTACTTTTAACAATAACTATAACTTTCAGTTCATTGTTTTCTGACTTCGCGCTTTTAACTTTATTTCATTGATTTAATTACCATCTTATCTTCTTCCTATTTTGATGACTACGTAATGATAAGAACCGTTTATTTTTACGTATTTTATATTCGTTATCACAAGGACTATGAATATAAATTGCTTAAAGGCGCCAACATCAAAGATACTGACTTATAACGTTTCATACCTAAGAAATTATATTTTTTTTCCTGTAGCATAATGATTTTAGGTTATATTACATTAGATTAGAAAACTTCTTTTAGAATTTATTGCTAAATTAAAGTTTGTTCCAAAAATGTTAACAGTAAAAGAGACTACTTTCAAAGTTTTGGATGTACTTTTTTGTTTATAAAGACAATAATAAAATTAATTTGTGAAAAGTGTTTAACTGTGTAAATAATAAAATTATAAAAATGCTGTTTTAAACAGGTCAATGCAACCAATCTTTTGGTTATTTGACGATTCTAAAGATGAATTTATTTCACATAAATTAACATTTGGGTCTTTGTATCTTCATTTTATGCTTCATTGCATTATCTTTATTCAAAGTTTACCTGGTTCAGTTCGCTTTCTAGCGATAAGGCCACACAACTTTTCAAACACCTACTGTTTTTGTTTTCACATTCTTTTCTATTTCTGTCATCGAAACGTGAATGGTGATTGATCTGAAGAGCATGGTAGAACGTTTTCAGGGGCCCCAATGGCCGGGTAAGGGCGGGCGGTATGGAGCCCGAAAGTGAAAGATGCGCGGGGGCAGGCGCGCGGGGCAGGGTGAGCGACGCCGCGCGACGGACCTACCTCGCCGAGTGCACCGCGTCGCAGCCTCACGCAAACAAAACTTTAGTTACTAACCTACTTCCGTGCGGGCGCCAACCGCGAGCGCTCCCGCTTCTACGCTCGCTTCTACCATTGGCCTGCGTTCGGACGTAACGTTATCTATGACACCGTTAAGTGATGAACTATTCAATGAAAACATTTGACGCCTTTGTTCGGTTCTGAGCAAGCTTAAATCTCACCACCGGAGCGGCTTTTAACAAAATGTATTACGGTGAGATGATGTGTACGAGATGTACAGCTTTTGTTATTATTTTTCACGACGGCATGCACCTCGATGTCGTATTGTCATATTCGGTGTTTAATAGATCACACTACACATATTTGTTCTTGATTTACTTGATGTTCATAATAACAAAAAAATGTTATTGTTTTTTCTACTAAGATAATATTATGACCGTCTCAATGGCACGCACACACACGCACTATCTCAGCTTTTATAAATTACAAGCGTGTTATTTTTTTTCTTTTTATCTCTTGACCTACCTTTTATTTAATAATTAATCTAATTCATGAAAATGACACCGGAATGAATCAATAAATGCCGGTAATATTAATAGACTACCAAAATTGGATAAAAACTATTTAAACATTACTAAAGCTTAGGTACGTTTCTTTACCGGGTCACTTCAGTGATAAAAAAACAACTATTTTTAAAATAGGAGGTCTTTATTTGTTGATAATAATTAATATCTATTATATACCTATTTATATCTTACGAATACATGCTTTTTATACTTAAATGTCATATAATTACGCGTCAAGGCGCTAAAATTATACAGCAGTTCGTCGGCCATATTGGATTTGGTTGGGGCGACGATAATGCTGCCCTCTACTGACGATAGCAAAAACTTGTACTAGAGTTGTGCGTAGTTTTAACATTTCGAAATGAAGTGGCTTTAATATTTCTAAACCTCTATTAGAAACAAAGAGTTGTTATTAAGTTATTGTAGTTAAACTGTCTGTGTTTAATTATTTAAAGGAAATTACGTTTGGGACTTACAATACTCTGTAGAGTTTATCTACAGGGCATTACCACGCTTATTGTTGCAAAATTTACGAAAGATTTCGATTAAAGACGGGAAAAGTGAAGTGAATTGTCGCAAAAGCCGTCTTAAATCCATAACCATTTAAACTTGTTTACCATTGTAACCAGAGCTAACAGTTGTTCATAGCATAAGCGCAAAATTGTAAATATAGGTCTTTGTTATGATAACATATTTGTTTATCTACAATCTGCATATGCAAGTAATATTCGATTACTTTCTAATATTAAATAAGTGGTAATTCATTTAACGCCAAAATATAACTTAAAAATTTTGCTAATATTAGGCGTCATCGGCGGTTAATTATACAGATTTACTTAGATGTTAGCTTTACTTTTAATAAAATAAAAATCGACTAAAGCATTAATAATAATAAACAAATTAGTGTGTTGTAATAATACTGTACAGTCTACTTCGGGTATCGGTCAAAAATCATGTAGAATAATAGAATTATAAACAAAACTTCGAAAAAATTCTAGGATTGTTATTTCTTTCATAAAATCACTTTAAATGACTACTATTTAATAAAACAACCTGTGCGCGAACCCTATGAGTTCCAGTAGGTGACTTTTTATAGCGCGCTTCAAGATCTTGATAGTGGCGCCGCGGATTTTTGACGAAAACTCGGCGCGGACACGCGTGTGGCCCAGAAACTAGGTCGGTTCAGTAACCCATATGTTTATCTAACGATTGTTGTACGCCCGTGCCTAACGCCTCCTTATCATATCGTTTCGTTCGCGTTTCAGTTTAGGTTATCTGCCGGGCAACCTGTCTCTTGCACTGTCCCCATAGATAATGCACATGTACGTTCATGCTTATACGAATATTGGTCTAGTGACACTTTTCAAGATATAAAGTATGGAGGAGGAGCTTTGTCTGGCTCTGGAAAATGGAGAAACCTTCAAGAAATATTTAGAAATGTATGATATTTTTACAGTATAAACAGGATTTAGGTTTACAATTTTGAGATATTTTAAAATATTTTACGGTACTTAGACGGCTCTTATGGTGATATTATAATTTCTCATAACTTTCTAGTGCAGTATGAGAGGGATGGCAATAATACGAATAAGACATCACAATTTTTTTTTTAAATATAAACAATAATTATTTATGGCCAATCTTCATCCCACGTTTAACAGCGTGCTCTCGTTCTACTTTTACACTCAAATATATCAAGATTCATTTTTCATATTAATGTCCTTATACAGCCTATCATACCATCATCACATACTCGACCACGCATATACTCGTACCTTCAAACATTACTAAGGCTTTTGGCAAAACACTTTCTCTTAAAAAATTACAAACATTTAGGTCACATCGTGTAAGTTTCCGAAGCGCAGATGATAAGTGGTGCGAACATGAATATAGTTCAGTTCGACAAAGCGATATATTATCGAAGTATCGTATTATCGGTCCACGGTTCTTTGTTCGATTTTAGTACCTATGTTATTTTTTAATTGTTAAGTTAGTATTCTATGCAGAACTTAGACCAACTTGGTCTATATGATCGAGTGTTTTCCTAACCCATTTCACTTTAGGAAGACCAAGCAATCGAAAAATTATAGACCATTACTAGTAATAATTGTTACATTCTCCAAAACAAATGTTGTATTTATATTTTTTTTAGTAAATATTTAATGTTGGTTCAAATAGTAAATATTAATAATAAGGTAAATAAACTAATAATTTTAAATAAAATACATCAAAATGTCTCGATCGAGCGCGCAACGCGCTCAAGGTCGTAGAAAGTTAGAGAAAGGATATGCAAAGCGAAACTGACGTCACACTACTTCGCAACACCGAGCAATTCGCGGCAGCTAAAATATTCAAACAACCGTTTACAACAAATATCTCGTTAAATCACCGACACAGGCGTAAAATACACGGGTACTAGATACTACCTAATTTGCATTCGCAGAGCTTTAACAGCGGCCGTAAACCTTTTCAACCTATTTCCACCTGACAATATAATTTTGACATCGTAGATTGACATTTAGCGGTTGTGTGCAAGAACTCGAATAGCTTTTTCAGTGTAATATGGTCGGATCGTAATATCGAGGAGCGTGGGCCATTAGCAATTAGTAACCCAAGCTAGTTACCTTCGAACGTTGAGGCAGCCCTTAATTTTTGTTAGCGCCGTCCATACTCTACCTTCGTGAAGGTGAACGGTACTGCGCTGACTAAAATCACACTAGGTTTATCTCGCTCTCGTTCGTAGTTAGATTATTAGAACGACAGAGATAGATAGAATTTAATGTTGTTATTAGTTTAACTCGCGCTAGGTATAAGGTCGTTCGGACAAAACGTAGATGCGTCAACGAACGCTGGCAAGGTGACGCATTGTCACTAGGAATGTATTATTGTAATATAGGATGCTAGGTGCGTAATACTGCATGTTGAAAAATTCATTCTATTCATTCGCTCATAACGGATACCTACATATATGTAACCCGTTACGTAGCTTATACAAACCCGTTTATATCGCAAAATTTTTTAAACTGACAATTTTACTATTAATTTGAATTAGCAACATTTTGATAAATGATTTAAGCTGATTGATTTAAAGTATATAGAATATAAAAAAGTGTATTTTTAAAATTTTTATTTCTTAGTAGCCGTAACATAATACCTATAACTGTTTATAAGAACACGGCTAACAGAATAGGTACAGTGTGTAAATAAGCAATGACAAAATACCTAGATGCAGTAATAGACTATTATGTAGTTGCTGACATGTTAAGATCTAAATATAGGTAGCTATTTTATATTACGTTAAACATGTCTTTCGCTTGTCATCTTAAAATATGGTTTGAAATTTCGATCAAAATTCGATAAGAAATTAAGCCCCGGTTCTTGTTTATATTTCTTCCTAAAAGCTTTCAATTAAAAAACTATATCTTTAAAAAAAAGTTTAACGTAGAAAACTAAATAAATTAATGTGAAATCACAAATCTGGAAAGGAAACCAAAATTACGCTTTGTTATTCAAAACATGTCAATATTGCTATCGCTACGAATAGGACACCTAAATGTAAACACAATCATATTTTAGTTCGATTACTAGCGGCCTGTTGTGGCGGTTGTCTAAAATTAGGGTCAATGATGATAAAGACATAAAATCGTTATCTAGCACTCACGTATAACGCTTCATGAATTTGCGTCGCATGAGTGTCTTATATAGTTAGTTATAAGAAAGTGGGTATGTGTTTGTATTTGACGTGCAAGCAAATAAAAGTCCTTAAGTTTTACTTTATAACTTTGTATTATTGCACTTTTGGCTATATAGACCATTCACATGATAACCGTTGTATAATTAGTATTCGAACTAATTCCTTAGAAGAAATACTTACCTACGAATTTGTCTTCACAAGATTCGTAGCTTGTTAGTTACTACAGATGAAAAAATATACTTATAGACTAAAACTTCGGAACAAATAAGCCTAGTAGAAAAAAAGATAACGTACTTATCAAATGATAACTTTTCCCGGTACATTGCTCGACAGGCCGTGCTCTGTGACATACGTCAAATGGTAAAAAAAAAACTACTTAATTTTTTTGTTCTAAAGACTGAGTTTATACATTTTTTGGTCTGAGTTAGTTACGTAAATGATTTACATCGGAACACTAACCACTAGAAACAAAATGCTCATTTCTTGATAAAATCGTAATAATGTGAATATTTTATGTTGGCACACAAATTTAATATTTCATAGTAGTTTAGTTCACATAGGACACCCGTGATATTCCCACGCCACCACTTGCGACCTTGCAACTGAATCTAGCGACAATACTGGCTTGAAGTCACGGACTCTACCGATTGTAGTCTAACTCTAGATTAGTTAACTTACTACAATCCGTCACTCTGTAATACAGAAACTACTCGTAATATGTAAAACTACTTCGTACCGCCTCAAGTAAATTAAAAAAGCTGAATTTTATTTTCGTGTTTAGTTTTAAACCTTCCCTGGACTTCCACAAATAATTTAAAGCCAAAATTAGCCCAAACAATTTTTTTCCCAAACCAAGATATTAGAAGCATTATTCTTCCAATTATTTCTTGACCTAATACCTAACGCATTAACAATACGATATATTAATTACAATATTAAAAGCGCTTCAATTTCATATATGTCGCAACCGTACCTTAAAACCAGAGGTGAATGATCTTGAAACCGTACACCGAATCAAAGCTAAGACGAGTTATGGAAAGTGAGAGTAGATATTTGTATCTTTTAAACAGATACTGACCTTTCGCTCGATGGATGCGTCAGCCAAAGTTGCATGATGTAACCGACAACGTAACACACACACGCAAACCAGTTCTTTATAGCATCGATTACTGTGGATGTGTGCGTAAGCCACTTCACGATCAACAGTCGAAAGAGAAAGTGGTTAAGGTCTCGACGATGCCTGACCGAAGCGAGTAGTGCTGTAGCAACGGGTTCCTGATATCGATACTATAATCCATATTAAACGGCGATAGCTGAATCCTAACAGCGTAGCAAAATGTATCAGCTGGTACCATCTAGTGATTATAATCCTTGGCAGTGCTTTCACTCACATTGACTGGCGCATGATGACAGTAGAAAGTACGCGGTGATTTGTGTTCCGCTGAGAGACATTGCAACTATCCCTCACGAAAGACATACCGCCCTAATATAAAGGGTATTTATTATGCTGCTTTCTAAACTTAATTAGACAGCAAAACAGCAACAATGAAATAAACCGAATATTTATTTTATCTTTTAAGTAATTACTGCGTATAGTAACGTCAATCGTTTATATTAAAATGTAATAAAGAAAATTTATTTTTATAATGTCTCTTCGGTTATTTTTCTTTAAGCAATAAACCATTTTGAGTATCAATAATCTTATTGACCTTTAAATAAAATAAAATGTATTTTCATATGCAGCTCCATATTTCAATTTAAAAAATACCTTCGAACGAGATAAGTAATCATATGCTAAAAATATCCAAACTCCCATATGCAAATATTTTTCAATATCGATAATGGAATGGAATACGTCCTCGCATCACTATATCAAATGGACGGTCCCACGGGAAATACCGTCGGCTTACACAAGGTACCGTTGCATTACTCTAGCGGCCGGCGGCGGCATAAGATCTTGCACATGCGCTAGACAAACGAAGTGCCTCGCAATAAGATGCGATTCCGTAAAGCGCAACCGACAGCAGACTCAGCACCAGTTATCGATGTTAATGTCCAACGCGTCACATAGTATTGCTTGCAGTATTAATTTCATAACAAAAAGTGTAACAAGTTATCAGTTGCTAAAATCTGAGGTTAGCTGCATTTTGGCATCGCACCTTTAGCTAACAATCACTAATGAAATGTTTCACTTAATTTATTTTATTTACCTAAATTATTCCACATGACAAAAGTAGGCAACCATTTTTATATTTGCGTATTAGCTTAATAATAGCTCTTAGATAAATATTTTAGTTATATTATTTTATAGACATGATCGAATAAATACATCATTTAAACACTCATGAGCAAATCATTTCTAAAATAATGAATTATATAACAAAAAATATCACGTCATATTACCTTACTATGAACTTAATAATCATACATATTAGTGTAGTGACATATTGGTTGAAACTCTCAACTTGAGAGAGATATTAAAAAAGAATACTGATAATATCAGTTACTGTTTTATCAATGGGGAACCCCTCCGGAGGTGTTGGCCGCCTTATAGAGCACACTAAGTACCGTTTCTTTGCCTCTAGCGTTAGAACACACGCGCAGCCTACTCAGTACTCAATAACTCTTGCTTTCGATAACGTCATAAAATATATGCCAGGTAGGTAGGTATATGTATACTTACTTAAACATGTAGTAGCGCTAAAAATGCTATTCGATAATAACCTTACGCAAAGATTTTCTGCGTCGTGGTTGCCCTGGGTGAAATACAAAGAAAATAACATAAACAAACCAACAAAAAGAAACCATACTTAATTCATTTAATCCACGACAGAAACCATACTCAATTTACTTAATCCCTAAGAATTGAATTCAACCCTTCGAAGAGCAGTCCAGCATAGAAACTCATACTCAAAAAAATCTAGTGAGTTCATTATAGTATTTAGTATAAGTATAACCTACTCAATTACTAAACCTTTACTACGACAGTAATAAATAATTCCATGCATTCATGCAGACTGCACAAACGCTTGTTGAATTAAGTATATAAATAACATACAATATCTATAGTAAGTATAACAACGTTTAAGTATCGATTTCAGTCACGTCACTATAAGAACGGGAAATCCAACGGGAGGCTCCGCTCGCCGTACACCGAGTACCGTTGCCTCTAGTGGCTGCGCACGCGCAACCTAGACAATTACTCTCGCTTTCGACTCGACACTTTTTATGTTCCTCGGTTGAACGTAATAGTTTACGGTATTCTTTTTACGACGGTGAGTGTACTTTCTTTGCCATCTTGGAATGAAGATTTACGGCACGTTTTTTGTTTTTATTTGAACTTTAGTGAGATGATTTTGTTGATAATTTATATACTGAAAGGCGAAAATAACACGCTAGGATGATTACGGTTAATGGTAAGGCTTAAAAGGGAAGAATAAAACGTTTTTTTTTTATTTAAAATAATTAACTGTTATAAAGATTTTACGTTACTTCCGGGCGACAAGATAAAAAGTACAAAGTCCAGCAAAATAAATTTGGTTTTCTGTATTTAAGTGACTAATATTTTTATTACTCAAACACTCTCTGAAAATAATAATCTAGTTACATCATCTAAAAAGTCCTCATTTAAAAACGTCAAATTGTTTACCGATTGTAAACTTAACCTTTGCCTTGTGTTGGTAAGTTTTCAGGTCCGCCAATGGAACCGTTTCCAAGTATCTCTCGAAGCATGATGTAAAAAACGAGGTAAAATCGTGAAGCAAGCGTTCAAAACTTCAAAACCTTGACCACGGCTGTTTGACATTAAAATACACGCCTTTCACGGCTCCGTCAGGTGGCGTTGTATAACTCACTTTCCATTTTCTTTGGACAACGCCGCTTTTGGTAGTCAATAAAGCAATAAATGTATTAATGTAACTCATATCGTCTTAAACTTACTTCAAGATCCTCTGATGGCTTTGTAACACGCTATCAATTGACATACTTTATTTTACAACTAGAGTGTTATTTCTTTACTAAAAAATATGTACACTTTTTCCAACTACATATCGGTTGTTTAGTATGGAAGATACTAACGTGGTTTAAGGCAAATTAAAACGCTAGAAAAATAACAAAAGTGCTCCAAAACGTGGAAGTACCTTTTTGAAGATTTCAGGTTACGCTTATATCGTTTACCTTAGGTTTTAATATTATAATATTTGCCAATTCAATTGCACGTAGGCGTAATACAGTTTAGATTGCACCTACGATCAGCCATTCTAGTAACATCAATGTGTAATAAAATTGGAAGTAATTTACGTGTATTAATTTAAAATACACGGATTAATAACACTAAAACTACGCTGCAGTATTATAACACTTAAAAATAATAAAAAATACACCTTTAACAAACACTACATCCTCAATATCGATAAAACATGTTTTTAATTTATTCCACTAGTCGGTTTAAACATACTGATTATTGTGATCAATTAAAATTTCTTAAACTCTTGGTTCCTACATAACACGTGGATATATTCGCGTTGTGTCGCAAGACCGCCGCGCTACGAGTTAAGGTCGCAAAGTGTGGCAATTATCCCATTTCGAAGAGAAGCCAAACCTTGACCTAGGAGTCGAATTTGTTTCGTCACACTGCATGTTATATATCGCAAGCCGGCTAACAGATTTACAAACACAGCTATCGTTAGTATTCTAGAACTATGACTCTATAACGAAAATGCATAAGTAAATGTAGTAATATTAATCGTTTGCTAACTTTATCTATTAAGAAATAGACTCATGTATTGATACTAGATCAATAAAAAAAAACACGAAATAACAGCTAATATTATTTTAAACGTTTTAATAAGTGTAAAAAATTCTACAACAATTAAAAACAAAGTATTTTTTTAATACACCTAAACTACTTAAATACACTGAAATTCATACTTAAAATTTAGTTTTAATCATACATTACGTTTTTGCAATGAAAAATCAACCCTTTAGTACATTAGTACCCCGCAGCGCCACTAGATGGCGCTGTCGCGAGACTCGCGCGCATGTTGCGCCACCGGGCGCTTTACGCAACGCGGGCGTTCACCCCGGAAGGCGTTTTCTTTGCAGTTTCTTTAGTGTGTTACTGAGCCGCAATCGCGTGACTTGCTCGCGTGTGGAATAACCACCCACTCAGGCCGCTCCCTTGCTAGCCCCTTATGATCGACACAGAACAATGCATGATAGATACTTAGTAGGTATATCCTACGACAGCATCTGTATTTCAGCCGAACTAAACAAAGGTTTAGGTTAATATGCAACTTTAATTAAAATGACCTGCATTATATTATAAATTTTATTTAGGTAAACGGTGACTCACTTACGGCCAGATTTCAGTCGACCTAAAAGCATGGAACATTGAACAGAGATTCCTTAATCGGTACTCACATTGCAGGAAAACATTAAGAAAGGATTCCTTAAATCTCAACTACACGAACAATTTTAAAACAGAACGATCTCGCAAGTCTCTTAAAACTAAACTGACTTAATTATCTTATCGCATGAGACAGATGTTGCATCACAGTTTGTTTTTAGAACCAACAATAGAAAAATGTCATGCAATGTACGGAACTGGATTTGTAATTTAATTGTAGGTGTTACGTAATTGAATGCACGGGTAATGTTATACTGATAAAAATATATCACCTTAATGTAGGTATTGAAATTTATTTTCGAATAATTAACTGCATCCCTCGCAAAGCTTAAACTTCCCACGCTCGAAAAATGTTCAAACAAAATTTTGCAAAATATAATATTTTCTATTTATAAGTCCATTGAAATAACGCAGCTTTAAAGAAACGACCCAATATTATATAACTTATCACCAGATACAGTGAATTTTAAAAATACAAAATTAATACAAATAACTAAAATAACCTAACACAAAAATAATGCTATACACATATTAAGTTATAGGCTTCTGTAAACAAGTCGTTATATAAAAAGTAATACCTCAATGTCGGTAATGGTACCTGTACTACAACATATAATTCGCATCCTCGTAGGCGCCTCTCAAATGGGTTTAGAGGTGAACGTATCGTTAAAAAGCCGGCCCATAGCGTAATCGTCTCTATTGCCATGAAACGAAAGCCATAAGTCTACTTCTACTCTTTTATAACGCACTCTAAATTATACTAATTGGAACGAACTTCATTATTGTGTCTCGACAGGAGTTATATTTAAACTGGCGAAAAAATTTCAAAAATGGAAATTTGAAAACGATCTCTCTTCTATTTTGTAATTAGTTTCAACAATTAACATCATGATTAATTTTATATGCTACAAATATTTTCCATACGCCTTAAGCTAGTAAACCGCAACTGAGCAACAGTCTCAAAGTTAACATAGCTCAGGCTATCGCTAACATACTGTCGGCTCTATGTGGTAATAATAGAAAATTGTTTGAAAAGTTATTTTTTGCATTTGCAAATAGTGGTGCCATATAGCTCAGAAGATAGCATACACAAACCTTTCAAAAAGTTATTTGCTGGATACTTGACACAGCGTATTTTATTTTCTTTCAACATCTACCCGGTTTAGTCAGCCAACCCTGTTTTTAGACAGAAACGGTTTATATTTTACGATGTACAAACCCTAAACTTTAATGTTTTCAAGTTCCAAAACATTCTTCGTCAAGGAAAACCCAGTTTCAGTCTATAATGGTAGAGCGTGTCGTAATGAAATACTTTTCAAAACACATTCTGAGGTAGGTTAACGTCTTCCGTGTGTGGAAATTCGTTTGTTCTGCCCTTGAATGCGTTTGCATAACTTTGTAGTTCTCTACTGTGCGCCCTTTATAGCCATTTTTGTAGAAAACTAGTTTTACTTCTACATCGGCGTTGTAACTTCGTTAAGGCATTAATAAGGTGAGAAGCATTATAAAAATTTTGCCAACAGTTTGTTACTATAGGTTCAAATATAGTTAACGCACGAATTGACGGGGGATTTTTTTTTAGAAAAGTACCAACTTATGGAATTACATACTATTACAGACTCATTTTCACGCATTTTTATGACCAAATATGTATGTAAAATGTTAAAGAAAATATTATGATCAAACCTTCTATAGTTTGTACTAAAATGTTTTTAACGAGGAACCCTTTAACTTTAACTAAACTGTTGAGATAAATAGTATACCTCGGTTGTTACCATTAGACGTGTAGCCTTGTTAGAAGCCTTCGGCCGACATACTTCCGACACTGCAACGCGCGACGGTATAACCACAGACCCCTTCACCGAACCACGTAGAAGCAGCGTGATGGCACCTTTATTTATAAAAACCTATCATAAAATTGAATACATCGCACCGATACTTAACTTGACCTATGAAATACTGAGGCAACCACAAAACAAACATTGAGTTGTGTACAGAAACGCTAAAAGCTCCAATGTGTTACTCAAAAGTGAATTGGAAAATAATTGCAGCACGTCTACTCGCTATTACCTAACACATAGTAAATGCTAAGATGTATTTGTAGTTGTGAATTAAAACATCTTAATAAAGTTGTCCCAAATAAACAAGGGTAAAGACCTTTTGCGTAACTATGTGTTACGTGGGCCAGTGAGAGGCAATGTCAGCTGCAATCTTATTATTATGATAACTAAGCAGTTCTCGAAAACAATGGCGTTTGCAAAGATCGACATTAAGGCATCAACGGAGATTCGTTTTGTTCAGTTTTCAATAGCTTCAAATCGCGGATCATTAATTAATTTCTATGCTTAGAACCTAATTTGTTTTCTAACCATTTTTTTCTGTTGTAATCTTCGTTTTCCGTAATACAAATCTAGAGGTAAATAAGACCATGTCCTAATAAACTTTCCAACTATTCGCAAGTCTACGATAACCGCTGCAAATCAAGGTTCCTCTAATGTCCCTAACAAAATGAGTCTTTTGTTTCGCTTGTGTATGTGCCAAAAAAGGTCAATGAACAGCCTCGACGTTTCTAAAGCCGCTCTCTGCAATGATAACAATTAAAAATACATCCAAGTGGCTTCGATTGTGCTGTTATTTTATACAAATAAGGTTCAAATTCGTCTATGGGGCGTTCAAATAGCAGACCTTCTATTTTGGCAGTTGTATTGCGGCTTGCATAGTGAAGTCTATCGCGTAATGCGTTAGCAAATTGAGCTCTAATCCAACGCGTCAAGTAGCAAAATGGTTGGGTAAAGTATGGTTGTTACGACTGTTATTTCAAGATAAGTCGTAGTTAGTATCGACGGCCAAAATGTTAGTTTGTTTATCGTTAGCGCGTTCTTGACAGCGAAAAAGTGAAAACGGCTTCGGTGGATGAGTTGTGAAACCAGACGGTGACGTGAAGCTCGGTCATGCGCCAGCCGCTACATCGACACCATGCCTCCGTTATATAACAACTAATGTATCTCGATAAATTAATTTATCAAGATTTGTTATCGATGGCCGAGATTTGCTAAAATTTTCCACGTTCAAAGTTCCCATGCTCAGTCAAATATTTCTATGATAATCGCCATAAGAACATCAGCATAGATCTATTGCATAATGATAACCAGTGACACAAATCTATGGTGATGTTAAGTAATAAGTTAAATTTTCAATATCACAATGAAGTAATTTAATTCTTGCGTATTTGATTTTAAGGTGCCTATTTATTATTTTCTGGGAAACCTGTGACTAGACTATCATGGCTTTTATTCTCTCAACTTCAATGTGAATAGATGGGAGTGTTTGTGATCAAACTAAATGTCAGAAGTTATTGCGTCGATCGAAAGTCAGTCAATGCTTTAAAAACTGCTTATAACAGCTTCATCTAAAGCGGTCCTTCCTATGACCAAAAAACTTCAGTTTACTTTGCCCAAAACTGTACCTCTCCGCAACTGATGGTACTATAGACTACAAGAATGACTGGAATTTTCCACTTGCGTTTTGCTTCGTTCCACATTCACACACACATTAATAACATGTTCTTCCACCGAGCACGTGGTTCCATTCTCCATTATGTAATTTCTGTAATTCTTCGAATCTATATCTTAACGAGATACTCGTAAATAAGTGTTCAAAGATTTATCAATCATCAATCAAGATGCAAAAAAAAAAATTTTTTTATTGCAATTTTAAATAACCACTTACCAGAGGTTCCTCTGGATTTTTAATATACAGCGAAGATACTTTTAATGTTATAGACATAAGGGACAGTAATAACTTACTATGTAGCAATTGTTTTTTTCCGGAGCATTTAGTAACACAAAAACATGTAATTTTAAGATTAATTAATCTAATAAAAGTAACAAAATTGTCGCGCATACCTACTGTGACTCTCTCTGTTGAAAACGAGCTTTCTAAACCGATAGCATCTCTTGGCTGCATCGTATTTCGTATCTACTTTGTGCCAAAAATATACACTGAATATACAACAATACAATGAGCTGTATGTCATTGTCATTAAACAAAACTATTATTTATATTATAGTTTGCGTGCAAGCATTCAGCTGTGATTCAACTCGTTTGAATTTGGTTGTCATACACATCTTGTCATAACGTAACGCGATACCGTAATTAATATTTGACCACAGATTAGAGAATAGTTACTTTGTATGAGATTAGAGAATAGTTACTATGTATAGTTTGACTAGAAGACGGTTCCGACTTTGTTCTGTCTATTATTTGTCTCTTAGTTTGATCCCTTAATTGTCTATGACAGATTCTAAGTTTTTATGAGAGATAGTTTGACTGGCCCCTCGAAGTATCTCGACTACTTGGACCACCTATTGGGTCCGATTATGGTCTTAAATAATACTTGATACCTCTGAGAAATAAGAGGAAATGTTTATTAAAATCGATTCAGTCGTTTAGGGTCTTTGACAGACACACATACGCTAGGTTTGTATACCTATATGAATACTAGATATGTATAAATAAAAATGATTACTACATTAAATGTGGTCTGTTAACTATTTAGTATTACTTTTCTTATTTCAAATATCTAATTCTTCTGATTTGAATTTTCTGCTTCGTTTAATTTACACTTCGTAAGTACGAGTACATTCTCTGCTTCATTCAATTTACACTGCATAAGAATGTATCATATATTGCGTCTGAAAGTTATTTCCAAGGATATTTTCGAATATCATCAACGATACAATCTATGGCTGGGGCTAGCGAACGTTTTAGTACTTATTTACACGAAAAAAACTGTACGATGTACAGTAAAGAATGAGTGCATTCAGTTTAACGTAGACTTTATTGTAATCGTTTTTTGGTGTTGTTTACGAATGGCGAGGTCATTCACACCTTTATCGGCAAAATTTGGACTGTCACCAACCAGTCACAATGACACATAAGGGTGAATGCCGAGGCCAAATTGAAGGGACGATGTCCTCAAACTCGATAGACATCTAATACATGTGTTATAAGAAGTGTGACTATTAATACTTTGCCTACGTCACCGATACAAAAGCACCGGTACAAAATTATTTAAACCGCTCGATTATATTGTATTAACAGATTACGTCTTGAAAGAGCTGATACAGATTTCTAACACGTGTGATACACTAAGCATTTATTAAAACTGCTTATATTAATATTGCAAGCTCTGACAGCACCGTACAAATCGATTTATATCCAAAACAGATCATTTACGAACGTCACGCGTCATTATACTTTTATCAAACAATGACTTACTATAGGTAGGTGTTATTTTGGTAAATTATGTAGGATTATCAGTTTTAGTGGGAGGTCATTCAACCCTATATAGATCGGCCAGTCTGGCCGCAGCGTGTGAAAACAGCGTTATCAACAAAGCGATGTGGTGGCGATACGCTTCAATTGTCATCCGATAATAGGTCGCGTCGCAATTCGTCATCTGATTTACTTTTTAAGCTGTCGCTAAGCACGTAGTTTACGTTGTTCTATTTTAGAATCGGTGGTCATTACGCGTTTATCGGTATCGGTGTATGAGACAGCTTATTTTATGCGATAAAGTTTGTAAGAGATCTTCTTGACCTTAGATTTACCGATGGATCGCTTTTGTTGTCGCCATAATGTACGATTAAATTTTGATTTCATTAAAAAAAACTCGTGTCTAAATAAATCCTTAAATAGGTACCTTTCTCGAGTGACCGAATAAAATTAACTTCAATATTCAGGGGTAATAATTTCTGAGCCCCATAGAGTCTTTTAAGGTTTCTTAGAGTATTTTAAGGTTCTGATACAAATCTTCCAGTAGGTCTTATATTAATACATTTTTCTGCCAAAAAACAAATGCATGCTTGGAGATTAATTAATAAAACTTGCTGTCTAGATGAAATAAAAACACCTCAGGTAAATCGATTCCACATTTAGGATTAATGACACATGCGTTAAGAAATGTCATTTCATTACAAATTTAACAATCGATTTTCATTTCCCGTTATCTTTATATTCGATATCAAATCTTATACCTACCTCAAACTTATGTTTACTTTATACTTGAAAAATTTATATAGAGCACCATTGATATGAATAACGTGATGAAGCTTATCTATGGAATTTCAAAAGAGTTGTGTGAAAATTTGGGATCAAAAATATTAAGCTAAAATTCTGTGAGTATCTAATAAAAGGATACGATAATCATAATGTATCACTGCCTTTATAAATTCACTATACATTATTCCTGATTCTTTTGTAACTATAGTATAAGTTCTAAAAGAAGCGCTTACCATTGTTTCACTAGTACCAAAAAATATTTTTCGGTTCCTTTTTAATCGGTAAAGTATGAATGATGTATTAGCTAGGTATGTCTCAACGCATTAACTACGGATTATTAGATGTTTGATCGACTTGTTTTTAGACTATCTGTACAAAAAAATATCAAGAAACATTGTAAGATGCATAAAACATTGTATTGTTTTGCAAATACTTTTGGGATATTGTGATTGTGACAAATTTATCATTCCATCAAAATAGATCACTTCCTGTTTACGCGTTATCGTAATGGGGTTACCTCGCTTTCACCTATTCTTTAGATAGGCCAGACAACGTTGCGTCAGAATTTTGAGTTGCCGTGTTTTTCTACAGAGAATAGTTAACCCACATTCGGAGCAGTTTGTTGCTATATTTACTCCGGACTACCTGCCGGCGCGATCCACGTCGCACCTCCAATGGTCACTCAGAACATGTCATTGATATTTTAAACACGCAGTTACAGGCGTCAGTTGAAGTTAGTAGATTATGCAACGGGCATTTTCCGGCTTAGTTTCAGCTTATTACAACTAAATCAAATGGTCTGTAACTTTATGTAACTTCTTTACTTTGTTCGAAAAATAATGTTGTTTTTGTAACCTTACTTTTTTTTTCATTAGACTTTATGTTTGAAAATATTTTGCCGTTAAAAGTAAGTGAGATTAGATTAGTCTGACATTAATTACCCACCTATTTGATACGGCTAACGCATTGTTCATATTATGAATCAGTAATCTAGATAAACAAGAATAGCGCTCGGTGCGAATGAACTCTATTTTAATGTAATCCAAAACCAAACTGTGCCATCGGCCCGACTTACCTTTTAGACAAAAAACGGCTAAATATTTAACTAGGTTATGCATATATCACGACGAATTAATCATGCCAGACTTTATTGTTATTAAATTACAGTGTAGGTATATTTTGCTCGACTATACATTTATTCGTAAACCGGTTTAAAAAATACAGTCACTTAATGACCGTGTCGGTCAGTTTTGTTCTCACCTAATTGTTATTATGTTCGTATAAATGTAGTGCAGTTATATGAACATTCCATTTCATAACATTAGAACAATTGAAGACGACATCGAGTTGGCCATTGCGCGGTCATGAGGAACCGCGCGTGCGCATGCGGCTGACCTACTTATCGCCGATGACGACTAGTTCCCCTCCAGTCGACCACACACGCCTCGCTGCGCTACACCCATAACCATTACTGCAACCCATCCTAATACTGAAACATCGCTGCTAACTTTTTAACGAAATCCCTTTCGGCAGTTCATCGACCCCGCTATCGAAATCCGCACACTCACACGCGTGTCCTCGACTATCCGACAAGATAAAAAAATGAAACAAAAAACGTTTCTTCTAACGGTGAATGAATATAAGACAGAGATAACTATATTTCGGTTGTGTACTCTACAAATGTAAGGTCGACTACGACAAAACTGACGCAATTTTTATAGTGTACGTAATTGAGTACTGACGATGCCGGCGGTGTGTGTGTGTGAACGCCGAGAGCGACGCCCGCGTCCGCCGAAACGGAGGCGGAATATTTAGGTGAAAGTGTTTCGAATTTCGACATGACGACATTCGCGCGCAGTCGTTATCGTGATTTTGCCGAATCGAGAGGTTCGAAGTGCGCGCAGGCAGCCGCGAAGCGACTGCGACCTGCGCTCGCGCTATCCTAGTGTTCTCGTTCCGCAGGAAGTGCGCTGGACTCCGCGTGCTAAACGAGTGCTGCTCCGGAAAAGTATGCTGAGAGTTGGTGTGTCAAAAAATTTTCGAAGACGTAAATTAAAAAGGTGATCGGTGATTCTGTAAAGACGTGGACCTTCGTGTGATGTGCAAGTCTATGTGCTAGACAAACTGTCGTCAGGCGACAACCTGGGGCCCGAGGCGCTCGACGCCTCCGCGCATGCTCGACAACTGCAGACGATGACATCCACAATGGGTAAATATATTTTTATAGTCATGCAGCGCATCAATACTAACAATCATAGATGAAGACTATTTTAATGCATCTTTAAATAACCAATACGATATATTTATTGTTAAAATAAAATTGAAAAAAGCAAATGAAAATATTACAAAAACTTCAAAAATAAAAATCTCTTAAACAATTGAAACAAAATATTAAAATCGTAGGAGATTAACACACACGCTAGCTCTACGTCCTCATCGTAGACCTTACGTAGCAATGCGCTACGCGCGTAGCACGGACTTCACAAGCTATTTCTTTTACATCCTAGATTTGTCATTATTAAAAGTTATTTTTGAGTGATATACTCGTAAAAGTTTTTTCTAGCTGCAAAATTGAACTTTTCCTATAGCAATGTTTTTGTAATTTAGTAACCCAATAATGCAATGCATGCTTGAATTTTATTAGTATAAAAAAATTACGAGATGAAACTAAAATTTCAAGAGGCTCGTATATTTGTCAGTTATTTTATGTATTTCTTATTCTTGTAGAAAAATCTTTTATTAAATGTAAAATTGTTAAAAAGAAAACTTGTAAATTGTTGTGTTAAATGCAACAAATGGAACTAGCAAACTAATTATAGTTAAAGCTTGTCTTTCCAAAATTGCAATTTCATATCTTCTCTCTAACATAACAATTTTAAAATAGTAAAAAAATTTCATATCCACACGTTTAATTACATAACAAAGATAAAAATTTAAGGTAAGTAATTTTATTGCTGTATATACTCGTATATGTTGATCTGTCTTTATTATTATAATTATTATTTATATAAAACGGAAATACATTAAATTTTATTACAATTCAAGTTCACTGTGATCGTTCAGATTACACCCAATCTTTGCAGATACTAATGACGCCATATTGAAACGAACGACTCGTTCAATGCCTTATTGTGCAAACGGCAGAATCAGTTCTGAAATAATTTCAATATTAAACCCGTATGGTTACAAAACAACCGTTCGACGTTAACCGTGACATTCCCAAATCATCTCGTGGATCACGATCGTGACTCCATAACAGTTTAAATTTATTAAACCACACTTTTACTTTCGTTACAATATGGCCGCCCTTTGTCTATGGCCTATGACTCGATGAGGTCGATGATCTCCCGCCATTCTGCCGTTGCCAAAATACGTTTTTTACGCTCACTTTCCAATGTGGTGAAAGCGAAAAGGTACCGAATGTCACTGGTTCCTTTCAAAACACTGTAGTGGGAGGATACCGGCTCGGTTAAAATAATAATAGGTGCGCCGGTCCAGTGAGAAATCATTGTTCGGCATTCTATGTGATTGGTTACGGTCACGACTATTATAATGCAGATCAAAATAGCTCTTTGACCTATATCTAATAGATGAACTTTAGCTTTTAAGCTTTTAGCGCTTTAAGCCGTGGTGGTGTTGTTCGCGTGTTTAGTTCCCTCACCTCTACTGTAATAACTTTAAGTAGTTGTAGGAAACAAGTATTTTTTTTATCAAAGTCTATTTTATTTCGCTGATTAAATTACGGTGTTATACGCCAATCTACAAACAATCTAATTACACATAATAAATTATTTATTACCATAGAGTAAGTTGCGAATAAAATCATTTGTATTAACCGAAGCTGAATCACTAAATTTACTATAACAACGGAAGTATAGAAAAGATAAAGTATCTCTTGTTTGCCTTCTATAATATATGTTACGAATGAACCAGGCATCCGGAAGTAAGTTTGGATCGAGCCACTCCAATCAACGAATTAAACTTGAGACGCATTTTAATAGATTTTAAAACTATTAATGCCTTGGAATAGGAAGTAGATAGATCGGAAGTGAGTATGTTTAAATTGGAACGGCTTAGTACTGAGCGTTGTTGAATGTCAAGGCTTCGCAGTGAAGGCTGCACAACAAATCCTGATCAAGTTGTCCTTATACGCATTTGTTTATAACGAAATTGTTTTATAGATTGTTGCTTACGACTGTAATCGACTCGTGTATACTACAATACCCAGTCAGTTTTATAACAACTTTATTTGTTAGTAACTTTGTTTTTTATCTAGATAAATATTCCAATAATAACTTAAGAGCAAAGAGTAGAGTAGGTACTATGCAAGAAAGCCTTTGAAGATGTTAGTAACTTATTTTTGAATATAACTAATTTTGTAAACATACTCGTACTTCTCTGCAGTAGTTAGTTACAATTACAATAAATTACAATTATCAATTAAACTGTACGTAAAATAATATCGTCAAAATGTAGAAGTTTGAACTAACAAAGAAATATTAATAAGAACTGAAGTAGTTTAAAATATGAACAAATAGAAACCTTGGAATTAACTTAAGTAACCATAGAGTACCTTGACGGTTCATTGACACTAAAAGCAAGCTGTTAGTAGATCTACTATTTTAAATATTTATAACCAACATTTAAAAGGGCCTAATCGTACTTAAGTTAGATGTTTCACCATCTGCGATTAACTTATATTGAAACCATGAATGTAGACTAATATACGATTAACTTATATATTCAATATTTATAATAATTTCATAAAAGCTTCCGTAAAATATACTAAATTTAATGTAGCGTAACGTACACTCTGTATTCAATAAAGTAATATGAAATTAATGAAGTTTCGTAAGCTAAAAATTTTGATACGACAAAACGTCAATTTTAAGTTAATTCTCAAATGCAACTTAGGTTACTATTAGGTACTATTCGTTTCTATGTTTAATCAGCTGAACTAAGTCAGTGATGATCATGAAACATAAAAATGAAACGTAAACGTGTGTTCTCCACCAATCTGCTCCACAGGTCTTGGAGGCCTCTTCAATGTTGAAAAGAGACTCGTGCTGAATGAGTTGAGTCCAAACATGTTTTTTTAATCGATCAGCGGATATAAAATGAAGTAGTTAATAGACATTTTTGCCGCTCTTGCAGACTATACGACCGCAGTCGGCGACTGTCGGTAGTGAGACAATCGTCCATAAAGGTCCGACTGGCCGAACAGGTAGCGGTCGTTGGTCGAATCGGGCGGGCGCCGGTCGACCTCGAGGCGACACTGACATTGCGACCGGAACAGATCACTTCCTATACTACGAGATGTACGTCTTAAACCGGCTTCAGAAGGAAGTTATTACTTAGAATACGTATTCAATAAACAACTAAATAATCACGTTTTGTACTTATAGGTACGTAGGATGCTGACTGCAAGTCAAAATTACTAAATTTTAAAGGCACCTGCTTTTCTGTTTTGGTAATATTATTAAGATTCGTGAAGTCGTGATTGAAAACAAACTCATACATCGTCTTTGATCCGGCGATTTAATTAATTATTTTAGGTACTCGTAACTCAGTGCTACACTACTTACTACTACATCTTTAATATAATATATATAATCATTTTAATTACGAGTATACGGCGGTTCTTAAGCAGGTCTCCTTCTTATGCTGCCTTTAAAATCAGAAGATAAATAAAAATATTAAATAAATTACATACGATACATACTAATTTGCAAACGTCGTTTACACATTTTAATCGCTACAACTTTAATACATAGTTTGAGATACTGTAAAAATATTTAAGAGCTCGTAATAAATTTATATGAGTAGGAACATTTAAATTGCTTGGAGTTAGTTGGGCACCATCCGCCTCCTACGTGATATTGTATCGTGGCAATGTTCTTCCCACGTTCAGATCATTGGCATCACTGCCCACCTGCCAATTGCGTTATAATATAACAAATCATTCTACGATTCAAAGTATATGTCTAGTTCTATATGACTGAAACTTGTTGGTTTCTATTGAAATAGTCGTCAATGGAAGTGAAGGTACATAGTCAGCTCCATCACTGAAGCAATAAATAAATACAGCAGATAATAAACCTTTAAATGTGACGTCTATTTGGATTATAATCCATATATTAATACGCAAAAGGTTCAAATTTGGCCCCCATTTATAAATAATGCAGGCACAGACAACGTTTTACGTTTAATATAAATAAGAAATATTTGTTTAGAAAATAAAATACCAGCCATACCTTGATGGCAGACCATTCGGAAGAGAATTTACGTTTTCCTTAAAATCTGTACGCCGGGTATCGAACGAATCTATAGTGTATTGTTTATCATAATGAGCTATAGTCGAATTATGATTATAGTGTCGATCTCTAGTAATAGCTAAGATGCAATATTGAACTTAAAGATTCATTATGACGTATTTTAGTATAATTAGAGAATATTAATAAATATATTGTATTAAATCTCAACAACTACATCTTTTTTATTTGTCATAACTTCGATATCCATCGAATAGGTACCTACGTAGTTCCTATATAAAGTGTTTTGTCGATAAAAACGCTAAATGTTTTGAACGTTCAATGACTTGACACTGGACGCTTACCTTCAACGAGACGTGAACGTAACTACCATTTAAAATATTTTTTAAGTCCGCGTGAAGTCAACTTCCGTCTGATGCCTCACCTCGAGTTGTATGAACCTGCGACTGGCTCAAGTTCAAATGAACAACCTTTGTCTAAATAATAATTAATTTTCTAAAACTTTATAAATTGTTCTCTTTGTGCAACGTAGTTTTTATGTGAGACGAGTAAGAAATAAATATTAAATTAGTAGAAACTTAAGCACTAAATCTTATTTGATTTCATTTTTCATTCCTTTTTGTATTATATACCTACTCGTAAATTTCTTAAAATATATAGCTTTTAACAAATTTTCAAGTATTTTTACTTCTATTTCGTATGAAAAAAGTCTGCCAATATTTAAGTATCAAAATAAAAGAAAAATATCACAATGCAACTTCTAAAATCATGACAAATTGAATGATATTTTTGATGTGTTTGTTTAGATTTTGGATCTTTTAAGCATAATTTATCGATAAAACTAAAGAGATCGAGTCCAAAGCGGATTATTTTTGTAATCAAAATCACTTCCTATATCGTCGATGCGGAAGTTTTGTAAAGATCTCGACCTCGCCAAACACTCGCGATGAACGACGCTACACTTCGCGAATTATTTAATTCGCCAACTTTATTACTCAAATCAATAATGAACTTGACACAAGCGAGTTGCGATATTCTGAAACCAATAAAAACTAAACTCGATTAAGTAAGTGCACAATACCTAATAAAGGACTGTTAGGTTTTTGGATGGTCAAACTGAAAGGTTTTATTAACCGTAAAATAAAGAGGTAAACATAGATTTACAATAATGAACCGACTTCATGTGAATATTACACACATACACAATATAATCGAAGAAGTCGTTTTACATCTATAAGTTGTAGTTATTAATAGATAAAAAAACAAAAACAACACTATTGTTAAAGTAAAATTAAATAGTCTTTACACTACCACAACAGAGACGAATCCGTTAAGCCTGCAAAGCGTATCAAAGAAGTGGACACACATACATACGCACGAAAAACATGGAAACCTTGCATCTGGCGCAGTCGGCTAAAAAAAGAGTAAGGTACATAAATTTGAGTAATTTAGATACCGCACTCGACTCTACATTGGTTTTTATTTTTGGGTATCGCAAGCTTCACTCAATTTTACACTTCAATGGCAATTACTACACGAAATTATCAAGGTCTTTGACACGTTCGTGTTATTTTGAATTCTCAGCTAGTTTATTTGTCGCCGCCGCTGGGGAAATATCATTTTATATCATTCCATTACACTATAAACAAAGTTTTGAGTGCTCTTCTATAAAAAATGCAATATTCAGTAAATGTTTTGATATAAATATCATGCGTATATACTAGATTAATATATTACATATGTTTATACAACAATTTATATAGCTAATCTTATTTTCAGAAGAAAAATAGTCCGAAACATACGGTAGTAATTTTACCTCTCCTGAGAATGTTACAATTCACTTTATGAGTAATATTAAAGTACCTACGTTAAAAAATATAAATAATTATGCTGCGTTGATATCCAAGATATGAATAGGTTATTTAAAATTCCCTGGTACGTTCAGTGAGAGTTTTACGACTTTTGTATGAATCATAGTTCTCTTATCAGCTTCACGTAACGGAGTTTTTTACGTCGATATGTATCGAGAATACGTCAATACTAGTCGATGCGTACGTCTGCTATTGACTTCTAATAAAAACAAAACTAGAAATAGCTACGACGTAGTAATTCTTTAGTGCTGGTTCTCAAACCTGCTTTAAGTTTGACATAATGATTATTTTGGTATACGGAATTCATATTTTATTTTTTTATAACATAGCTACATTCTCATAGCCTAACTGGATTCTTTGTATCATGGGAGTCATAGACTATACTCAAAGTCGAAAACAAATATCACCCAGAACCAGAAAAGGTATGTAAACGCAGAAAAGTAGTCTCCCAAATATTTAACTAAGTTAACTATCATAGCTACACACATTTACATCATCGAAGAATTCATAATAACAAACAATATTTTATTTGTAAAACAAACAAACTCCTTCATTATCTGCATTTAGTCTTAATAACACGCTAAATGACTTCACGTACACATTGTAGTCTCAAGTTCAACTGATAAAATGTCAATTAAACAGTATGTATCGTCAAGGTCAAGGACCTAGCGGGTTGTTGTCGCTCGTGCGAGTGTAAAGTCGTACCTATTGGTCATTATGACAAAAACTACGCGGTGTGAATCAGACTTTAGTCTATAGTCGATATGTCTAATTCACATGTCAAAAATACGTAAGAATTTTTAGATTAATATACGACTGCGTATATTAATACACGACTATAATATCTATTAGTAATTTATATTATGTTTTTAATTAATTTAATTTTCATTATACTTTGTGATTTTAACTCTAAAGACAACTTAAATAGATCGAGAGAACTTTAATGTATTTTTAAATAAATTGCATGCATTTAAGAATCTTTAATTTGAGCATCATTGCATAGCCCACAACGGTAAAGGAATTCAAATTTCGTACGATGTTATGTATGTATGTGTGTGTGTTGTGTATAGGTACGGGTTATATGTTACATAATATGTATCGCGTTTCGAATGTGAATATAATGTTTTGTTGTGCTACATTAGAGAACTATTAAATTTCACAAGCCGTTTGAGTAAGATTCTTGCGTAATTCATTAATTTTTAAAATGTTTCATTAATTAATTCAATTTATACGAGGTAATTTTTATTAATTATTTTTACTGTTTTTTATTTCAATTTATGTTAATTATGGACAATTAAATTGAATTCTTCACTTCTAGGGATGTAAGTGTTTTGCTATGTGTAAATTATATAATTATATTATTTTTGACTCTTTTTAAAATAAAGTTCACAGTTTTAATTTTTTTTTTATTTAAAGTAAATAAAATAATGTCAAATTTTATCTGTGCAATTTGTCACAGATGTAAAATTTAAGAACAAAAATTATAAATTTACAATAATAAATCGTTAAAAGCACAAACAAGTGACAAGTTCTTGCAGGGTTATTTATATCTAACGATAATCTGCGTATTTGTCTTCGCCAGATTACTGTCACGTCCATGACTTCAGTACAACTAATATTTCGTACGATAGTAATAAAATAACGTTTCGAGCAGCCCAACAATTCAAAATGATTCACTGTAGAATTACTTTTTAAAATTTTCGCTAGCTAACTAATTAGGACCAATGACCACGATAGCTAATGGCACAGCAGTTTTATATTTCGTCTTATAATACAGGCAACTAAAGTACATCGGTAGCACTATAAAAATAAGCTGAATTTTCATTAAAATTTAACAGCAAATCAACAATTTTCACTTTTATTTCACATCGGTATTTTGTTGTCACAACAGAGTTCAATAATTTCTATTACTTTGAATAAGCAAATTATTTCATGACAGCGTATATTACTTTGCTTATCAAATTGCAAAATGTTACGAACAACTACATTGACGTGGCAAGTACATTTTTTGACGTAGAAATCAAGTAGGTGTATTAGTAAAGTTCCGTTTTTTATTTATATTTCAACTGGAGTTAGAGATTTAAGAAAATACGATGAAAGAAATTAAATATTATTTACGGTAAAACGCTATAACCGTTAAAACCTGTACATCTTCAATCAATTTTATTACGTTGACAACTACGTAGAGTATTTGAAAAATTTCGTACTCAATATAACTTAAATTTCCTCTCAGAATTTAAAAAGCCTTAGCAGTATAATTCCATCACTCTCCTACGTCACAATAGTTACGTTTCGCAACACCAAATCTGTGATACGACTACGTTACAGATTACGCAAATTGACGTACAATAGCTACGTAACTTCAATTCAATAAATTCCGTCTCTTATCGCTCTCGTAAAACTACTCTGCCTCGGAGTTGAATGAAACCCCTTAATACGAGTAGATTGAATAAAACCTTGTTGCACGCAATATCAATCGTAGTACTAAATACACCTTTGAAAAAGAACAATATATTGCGGTAAATATGTTGCGGACTGGATAATTACTACACAATTGTCGTTTATAACTCCTGATTATATTTAGCAAGGACACTGAACTCTGATATCAACAAATCAACAATTATTTCGGCAAGTAAATTAGACCGTTTTTAGCACGCGATTATTCTAGAAAATTGCAACCAATTCTTACCTACTGTTGTTGTGTAATTTTTTTTCTGTTGCTGAAAAGATAATAGTAATTGCAACATAGTTTTTAGAGTTATTTAAACTGTAGTAAGTTTAATAAATATTATTAAAATGGCCGACCTTGCCATTGTTGGAATGTCATAATTACTATTAGCGTAGAAAAACCTTTGAAATCATTTTTAAAGATCAAAAAATACAAACGTGTTATTATTTATTATGTCAGTAATTTTAGTGCGCAGCTATAATTCTAAGACAAATATTAATTGTTGTATTATAACATTGATTGCAACACTGATAAGTGCATATTCTGTTGAATCACAGTTTATATCCCCAAGATATTATCATTTTGCAAATACCGTAAATATTCCATACGGTCGAAGATCAATCTGATTAAAATATCTACTTTGTAACTAAGGTCTTTAAGGAATATTTTTGCTTGAAACTTGGTTTGTGGTAGCTAGTAAGGTTATAAAATTTCTTAAGGTCGAATTCATTTATTTTAGAGATATTGCAATTAATTAAGTGCATAATATTTAGTTTCAGAGGTATTAAGGAATAAGAAAAAAAAACATCTTCAATTTGCTTACTTAATAATTCGGGAATTGAATTTAAACCCGGTGGGTTAAAGAAATACATCGTATCGTATCGTAAACATTGAAAATAAAATACATCCTATTTCTTTATTGACAAGAGTTAATTTTCATTGTTACAGGAATAATGACACTCAGCCGCGGCCCGTGTGACCTCGACAATATGAGTCTGTTCCAAGACCTCAAGCTAAAGAGGCGGAAAGTAGATTCCCGATGTAGCAGCGATGGTAAGTGTTAATGTTTATTAAAAAAAAAATAACAGGAAAATCTGATTGGTCTTTATATTGTTTTCATTTTTTGTATGTTAGATAATCGTTTTGATTTAACTTTTTGATACATTATTATTTTAGTTCATTAGCAGGAACAGCTTTATATTTTGATATTCTACTATGAGTCATTTCAATTTTAATGTGAAGTAACAAAAGAAAAAGAGCAACATGAATATCTAGAATCGACATATTCTATGAGTTATAATCATTAAAAACTGTTCGCGGAATGTAATTGCAATTCTACAAAACGCTTTATCTTTCAAATCGCCAATTTCAAGCAAAAAACAACGCATACGTTTCGACAGTATCTAAACTGCAATATTTAGCTAGAACTTACAAAAGCAATCAGCTCAATCGTGAAACTAGATGCAATATAGGTGCTAAGGTCAGGATCGTCCATTGTTATTCCTGTCGAGATGTCTTCACGGTTGCCACTCGGATCACGCAGCGCCTGTCACTTTCAAATGCAATAGCGAATTCGCTGTTGCTCGTAATTTCGTTTTCAATGGGACGTGACACTGACAATGCGATTAGTAGCTTACAATTGATGCGACTTAATTGTGTAGCTCACGCTGTGACGTCACTCAGACGGTACTTTTGCGATATTTTTTTGAACTGGAAAGAATAAGAATGGTAAATTTAATTATGCTTAGTCTTTGACTATATAACCTCTCCAACTAGAACGAAAAAGGATTATGTTTCTCTCGACGTAGCAATCGCATAGAAAAGGTAGGCATTTCAGCCCACGAAGCGCACAGTTAAGTCGCACGGGATGTAATAAATATTACAGTAATTTTTTAGGAGTAATTCTTCCTCACAGTAGGATTGTTTGTGCCTGACCCTGTGTCATGGTTACCATGAAAAACGCAAAAAACAAAAGATACCCAGAACAAGTATTGAATTTTCAATGATGAATTTGGGTCTAAATATACAAAATACATATCATAAGTACCCGTAGCAAGATAATTCAAGGTGTTCAAATTACATTAGTTCAAACTGGTCGAGAGAGAATCGAGGGGTGTTAAGTATACTTTGGGGTGTTAAGTATACTTTACTGCCATGTCGAATATACAGACAAGTATATTTTAGAACATGTCCCTTGTAGAACAAATGGCAGTAAAACGAACTCACATATTATGCTAATTCTGTTCGAACAAGCAACTAATCTGGGAAAGGCAGTGGTTTGCCACGCTTACAAATGAAGCGTCGCATATCAACACGTACGGGTAAATTGGTAAATATAAGGTCCATCTAAATCTAGGCTAAATAGAACTGTGTGCTTTTTAATTATTTTGAAATTTTATCGGACATAATTACTTTATATCGCGAACGTTTGATCCACGAAATACTTATATTTTTTTCAAAGTATCTCTAATTTTTGATGCTGTGAATTACCTACTTTAAAACCAGTTTTATAGGCGCCTACGTTATAAAAATTGTACCCACTCTTTTATGCCTTATGGGTGAAATTGAATGAACCCCGAACATTGTTCCGTTTTATTCGCTCATAAGGACCTTTTTGTTTACGTATTTTATATTTTTTGTCTTTTTTTTTCATTATATTATTATGCCAAGCCTACGCATGTTTGTAATTGAAGATTTGATCCATTAGAGCATTTAGTAAAAATAGTTTAAATTTTAAGGATTCGAGTACATGATGTAGACAACGAAAGAATCATAAAATAAGTTGCCGCCGTTCCTAGGAAATGTAATCAAAAACGTAATATAATAATGCAATGTGGTACAGTCAGCTGCGTAAAATACATAACCGGATTAGCATTCGATAATATAATCGACGTGTTCCGCCGAAAGTTGAATAACTAAACATAACACGACGGAGACAGGTTTTATAAAATGTGAACACTTTCACTTCGAAGAACAAAATCTGCAGATCCGGTTCCCAATTGCCGTCGTGAGGATTATGAATGGCGGTAATAACTCGCAAGTCTGGCATTGTTATACATTCACTGTTAGATTTTTTCAAGCGTCGTGACGGCACTTGTTACGATTTGATGCGTTCTTTTAATGGCCAGAGTATTTCACTTTAAGTGTACACTGTCTGTCACTGTTTACGATTTTTTTTATCAAGTGAGAATACCGAATAAGCTTACATTACTATCATAATGATAGTAGATAGATAGTAGGTTCCCTTGCCACCTATGGACATGTATAACAAACCTCAAATAAGATTGTAGAAGGGATTGTTAGTCGGTTACTATGTTCTGTTAATGATATTATGTGAATAAGAAATATTAGTACCTAGTACGCTCACTGGAGAGTAATAAATCACACATTTAACCGTAAGAGAAGTTAAATAATACGTTTTCGGTGTACCCATTTCCGCAATTAAAATAACTAGGAGCATTCAATTTGAATAGTAGGTATTCAATTCAATGATTGTCGTAATTAACTTCAATAGCACATTTGGCTAAAGTGAAAGTAGTAAAATGATTCTATTGTGAATACAAACCCTATTGTATTCATGAATAAAGCAACAGACTGTTATTTACTGTCATTGACGATAGATTCACTCTCTGAAGCGCAAAACCATTTGCGTACCTACAAAAAACATACTCTAATTTATTTGCCTTTTAATTTTCAACAGACATTAATTACGTTTTTATATTATTTTTTGGATATTACAATGAGTAACTTTGAGAATCAATTATTAAAATTTCAAAATTTTTGCATCATATATTAATGAAATATAATAATACAAAAATAATACCTATCTTAACCTATACAGCTTTTAACTACTCAATTGCTTAAAAAAATAAAACCAAAGAATACTCTTGATGAAAGTTTCAGTCGTTCAATTCCTTATCGCGTGATAGACTTAACGCCGTTCCAGACGTTTATGTTACCCTGGGGGTGTGACGCGGTGACGTGTGTGACGAGCTGACGTGTATGACGACGTGACGCGCGTCACCGTGATGCCGTGACGCCGTGACGCACCCCTCGCGTGATATAATCATATACTACTCGTATTTGCATTCCAGATAAGCGGTTGGTATGTGTAATGTACGTAGGCTCGTTAATTTCGCGAGCCGTAATTGCTAATCGCTATACAGAATTAAATGTCTTAATTAACCATCATAACAAAGTCAACGCTGATCCATTTGGAAGTGAAACAAGATGCTTCAACCACCGCGTATTTAAAACTTCAGGTACTCCCGACTTTAAATGTTGGTATAGTTTTAGTAAATTCTCATCCATTAGACAAATTTTGCTATGACGACTTTTTAATATTTCTAATGGTTTAGTTGATCCCTTTAAATATCTCGACTTCAGCACCACATGCCAGTCCAATAGTGCTCCTAAACCATACTCGATCCCTCCAAAATACTAAATTTGATTGAAATTGGTCCAGCCGTTTAGCAAAAGTTCAGTGCTAAACACACGTACACTGTATTTTTATATGTATGTTAAGAAGATTAAGGTGACACGTATGACAGCAATTCATACAATATGAATTTCAAAACTCGTACTGAACGTTTGTTACAATACGAAATAACCGGAAAACTCGGTCAAGTATTACTCAACCCCATACGCTGAAAGCTATTTTCGTATCAAAGGTAAACAGGGAAAGGATAAAAGGATGCTTCCGCTTCGTTTATTTCTATCGCTTTTTTATTGCGTTATAAAGAATATCTTTGAGTCGAACTTATTCTTCAATTCTATTGTATTATATTTTTTGTGCGTAGTATTTTTTGTGTTTTCTTTGGATTAGTTTCTTTGCTCATGCACTCTGCTGCTATTTAAAGGTCATTGGACTCTGTACCTAATTTTATCTACCGGCATTTTTGATTATTGATTCTTTGACTGCCTATATACGAGTATAACTTAATCAGAAACGGTTTTTACTTGCATCAGTGTTAGATTTGGTGGTCTACTTAACAAGCTACTTTACGGGTTCACTAACTGAAACTTTCCCATCGCAGACAACAGGTGAACACAAACTTTGCTATCCCAATTTGAGTAATTTTAGACCTCGCAAAGTTTACTAAAACGTGAATTTTTTTGGAATATTTGTCTTAGTCTTTAGCATTGTGGGATTTACTTTAGGTTTTAGTCAGAGCTAAGCACTAATTAATTTATCAATAATTATAATAATGGTTCATTTTATGGTCACCCTGCGGCTGCTACGAGTATAGCAATCACTTAAACTCGTTAATAGCGAGCTTGGAACCTACACTATGTTAATATTAATAAGTTCATAGTTGTTGGTTAAAGTAAAGTTTAGGTACCCATTTAGTTCGTTAATAAGTAGAAATTCCATATTAATAAACTTATGAATGTTGGTTATGTTGCGCCTCAGAAACATTACAGTTATGCAAATAATACTTATTTTGTGAATTAGAACATAATAACAATGAAAAATATATATTAGCTATAACCACGGGGTATTAGCTTAACGTCACGAAGGTTTTAATTCGGTAATCGTTATGGGGATTTATAATTAGATGAAGGCCAATTGAGACCGAGAACAAGAGGCTTGGGTAGCGAGCAACGACACGTGGCATCCTTGCGAGTGAGATGGGGTGAGGTGGGACGAGATGGGGTGAGGTGGGACAAAGTGCGGTGGGGTGGAAGTGTGGCCTACTTTCTCTCGGTCGCTGACCGCGCGCGACCTTCGAGCTGCAGCAATCGAAAAAAGACGCCCGTAGATGTATCGCGTTGCGTAATCTATTGTCGGTCTTTCGTTAAGCTTCCGTATCTGTTTTGGACTTTCGGTAACTGCCTATTTATTTTTAGGACTAGTTGAGTTGAAGATTTGATTCAGAGTTTACCTTTAAAGCGGTTTTAGTTTAATCAAGTTTTAACACAAATACTTATAAAGTAAGTTTACGGTACGTTTTACTATAGATTTTGAATCTCACGTAACTCACGGTAAACTTTTTTGTAATATGGAGGTTATAAATTATTGTTGAAAATTAAGCAAACTGACTAGCCATTTGGTCTACAAAAGTATTCATAGTTCATTGCTAATTTCAGTCCCTTTCTCGCGGCGCAAACCGATCAATATCCACATAATAGCTTGCAATCGAAGCTATACATAGCGACCTACCTAGGACCTCAGCAGCCGATTGCATCACGCGGCTAGAAAGATCGGTCCCCACCAGTGATATGGCAAAGGACGCGAAGTGAAATAGAGATCGTCCTCGAAGCGAGAGCGGTGCACGCGTTGCACTAGTCATTGTGCGGTTGCAGTTCGCACGCACGGCCGTCTGAGTGACCTAATAGTGGCTGGAGGGAGGGACCGGGAAGCGTGCGGGGAGGGCGACTGCCGCTCGTGCGGTAGGTCGGGCTCACTGCGCGCGCCCGCCGAACGCCACGCGTCGCTAGTGGAAAACTTTCTTCGTCACTTTTCCTCGCGTAAACAAAACCGCGCAATAATTTTCTCCCGCGCGCCCTCGCGATTATATCCCCGACGAATGACGCTTGCACTTGTTAACGCGCGAATCATCACCGCGTCACGCGAGTTTCAGTGACAGTTCTGTGGGGGTGATATTTCGGGTCTCAATGACTGATCGCTACGTTGTTCGTTGCTCTCGTACGATGTAAACTGTGATACGGGAGAGGGTAAAGACTACGCATATGGATTTAGTAATAAAAAGTCGGTAAAGTTTCTAACTTATCGGTAATTTCCTGTGTTATTATCGATATTGTGTGATATTTTAATACAAGTTGCTTCATGCGTGTTTTCTTCTTAAAATTGCAATATAAAAATAGACGTTGTTTTGTTTATAGAAAGTGTTATTTTATAAAATCTAATTTTTAAATAATGATTACTAGAAAATTGTAACAAAACTAATGTATGACGTAGAGCCCTTTGTAGTGCGGCGCAAGCGCAACGCTTCCGGGCGCCGCATCTGCGCGCGCGCTGCTTTCACTTTCTCCTCGCGCGAACCGCATCTCGCGCAGCGCTCGCCCGCAACACCCGCACGTTTCCTACGCTTTTCATAATGTCGTACATATTTCCGTATTCCGCGTTATTATATAAATTTTTCTTTGTCGATTTTCTTAATTTTATACGTACTCGCGAGTACCTGTTTGTAGGTGATTAAACTCGGTGTGACGTATCATGATTGCATTCACATAATAGATTAGTTTACTATGCGGCCTGAGCCGCAAAGCGCTCACATCGTGACGCAACCGGCTAATCTAGTCGGCGGCGGCGGGAAGTGCAGTGTCGCGTCCCTGCGTCGCGCCCCGCGCCTTCTAACTGCGACCACGCCGCGCGGTCGTTGACATTTCACCTAGTTTCTATTTGTCGCTTCTGAAAAGTCCACGGTGCTCTTTTTCTTTTGTGTTGAGACCAGTCCCCTATCTGTCGCTTGATCGCGTGTCGTATGCCCGCAGGCGAGTCGGCAGCCGACACCAGCACGTCGTCGCCGGACCCGGGCCCGCCATCGCCGCGCATGGCCGAAGCGGGCTGCAGCACGCCGCCGCACCCGCCCCCCGTGTTCGACGGCGGCGGCTCACCTTCGCCATCGCCCTCCTGCCATCCCACCGTTATTCGCTCCGCACCGCCTTATTCCGTCATCAAGTTCGAAGGGGCACCCCCGTCGATTAAGGCGGAAAACTCTCCTTCCAGCGTCAAGCACGAGTCTTCACCCGCATCGCAGCTTTCCTCCGTAAAGATCGAAGTTCCTCAGCCGGAACCTCCTCAGCCTTATAGACCCCGAGCTATCCCACCGCCTTCACCGGGGAGTCACGCCGGCCTCTCGCCAGGACACTGGTCAAATAC
>LGAG01000388.1:324674-343317 GCA_001278395.1 Lerema accius
TCGAACGATGTTCTGGACGCTGCCGGCTCCTGCGACTAGTGGAGAGCCTGCGGCCAGCGCATCTCACACGCCTATACCGCCGTCACCAGATCCGTCTACGTGCAGTGAGGAGTCAGCGGCGAGACTTCTTTTAAACCTAGGTGGCGAATTAAGGAGGCCACGAGGACCACCTCTCAATATGGAATTGCTTTGGGCAGGTGACGTATCACAGTTACCTGCACATCAACAAATGCATGCACTTAACCTAAGCGCAGCGGCAGGAAGCGTTTCAGGTGTTCCTGGAGCAGGCAACGCGAGCTCATTGTCGATGCCGCTACGAACGTATGCTCCGGAAGCCGAGCGTGATGAAGATGAACAACCTATGATTTGCATGATATGCGAAGATAAGGCGACCGGTCTTCATTACGGAATCATTACCTGTGAAGGATGCAAAGGTTTCTTCAAACGGACTGTGCAAAATCGGCGCGTATATACTTGTGTCGCCGACGGCGGCTGTGAAATAACAAAAGCGCAGCGGAATAGATGCCAGTACTGCCGATTTAAGAAGTGCATCGAACAAGGAATGGTATTACAAGGTATGTATAATTAACATAAATTATAATTTTAATGTCTACGGTATTTCGCTCATATTGTTTTCTTTGTCACATAGCTGTACGAGAAGACCGCATGCCTGGTGGGCGTAATAGTGGTGCAGTTTACAATTTATATAAAGTCAAATACAAGAAGCATAAGAAGGCCAACGCAAAGGCGGCGACGACGACAAGTCGAGCGTCTCCGCCTGAGAAACCCAAAGACCCACTTCCGCCTCTACCATCTAACGTTGCCAACGGGACCATACTGAAGGCTGCCCTTACCAATCCTAGCGAGGTAAGACGCTCCAAAATGATGATAGAAATAAAAGAACATTCAGCGCTGTCAATCGATTAACGTATATTTATTTTGCCCCAGGTCGTACATTTGAGAGCAAGACTGGAAGGTGGGGTTTCGTCGTCTCGGGATCGTGCGGTACCTCTAGAAAGGGCGCTTCACATGATCCGAGCGCTAATCGACTGCGACGCTATGGAGGACATCGCGACCGTGCGCCACTTGCCTGATCTCCTTCACGACACCTCAGAGATAGGTGATAAACTTTGTAAAATCGGTGACTCCATAGTGCACAAAATGGTCGCTTGGACGAAAAAGTTACCCTTCATCATGGAAATACCCATGGAAATCCATTCAAAGTTGTTGATGGAAAAATGGCACGAGATCTCAGTATTAACAACAGCAGCCTACCAGGCGATGCACGGAAAACTAGCGAATGCGCCTCCTTCTTCGGACCATGAACACGATTTCGCTCAAGAGGTAATTTATTCATCCATAACAGATTTATTCATTTATATGAAGACTAACCCAAAAGTAACTAATGTAATTTGTGACTAAAATTTCCCTGTAAATTTAAATAATAACCAAATCAAAGCTGAAAATCCTCGCGTCCGTAACTGACTAAAATGTAGATCATAATTAATATAGCACAAACACTTAATTTAATATGTATAGCACATTCCGAATTCTTCCTAGTTGCAAGTAGAAAGTCAAAGCTAAAACGTGGCTAGCGACTAGTCTATGTACCTAAGTACCTACTAGTCTAGGTACTTAGAGTGGTAAAAGGTTGTAAGTAATCCTAGACAGGAGTACAGGTCACATTCGCTCCAGAGACTTCCGCCATATGCAGCGGCTTGGTTACGTGATCATCTTGCGTAACAGATAGAAAGTCGCCGGCTCTAGCTGCACTCGGACGATGCATAACCACCTATTGAAATAGTAAAATGCAATATATCGCTGCGTCTATCGCCCGGTCGATATTGCGAATAGTAATGTACGCATTGAAATTTATCAGCGCATTAAGTCGGCACGAATCTCAACCTACGTCACTGAAATTGCGTGCAACTGAATTTATTTTACGAAGCTTTGTTATTATTTTTGAAACCGAAATAAACAAGTCATGCTAGAATTCCTCATAGGTAAAAATCTTTTTTAAACTTTTATCCTCAAATGATGCCGCGCTGAAACTTGATAAAATTTAATAGAAGTACCTAAAAAAAAAAAAAATCAAAGCCTGTATTGACTACAATGACTCATTTTTATGAGAAAATTTCCTGCGTTTATTAATAAAATGTTTTGTACCGTAATATCTGCGCCGGGACTTGCATATACAATACATTGCATAAACGTTAAGCGTTGGTAGCAACAGCGAAACGCATTTTCATTGTCTAGAGCACTTCCTATTACATTACGTAGTCATAGTTACGTAAAATCTAAAGGCATTCTATGCATTTCATACAAATATTTCACGACATATAGCTAGAAAAATTTATAAGAAAACGTGCGTAATTTTTCGAACAATTTTGAATTGGTTTCTATCGAAAATTGGTGTTTTATCGTAGTATTGTTTTGTTGTTAAATTTTAATCAAAACAATATTAACTTAATAGTACAGTTGAAACTATGTCAATACTTAGTTTTTACTGTACAAGTAAAAAGGTGCAATTTGGAATCGTATCAAGTAGGTAGTGAAAATTAAATGTTGTGTTGTGTGCGTCTTTGATGTTTACGTTTTTTTTTGCACTTATCCACAAACTAACAAAAATGTCCATAATAACTTTAACATAACCCCAGCGAAGTTGGTGTAAATTTGTTAGTACTAAAATGATGACGGTTTGTTGCAAAATTTTAGATTTTGTTAGTATGTACCATTGAAATTAAAATTGAATTGAAAAAAAATTGGGACCTTTCAGTATTCATAAAAAAGTGGGTGTCTTATCAGACGATTGTACAAAATAATTTAGGTCCTAAAGTATGTAGATATTTACATTAATCAATCTAAATAGTATAAAAATGTTGACAACTGGAATGGCGCAATGGTTACCATGTGGCGTTCAGTGGGTCCTGGGTTCGATTCTCAACGCAGCACAAACTTTGATGATTACAAATTTCTGTTCTCACTCTGCGTGTCTTTTGTGTTTTCCATTTCCCCTTTGACACATGAAATTCTAGTGTATGGCTTTGAGTGTGTGAATTATTTAACTAAAGCAAAACTGATATATTTCCTCTCAACGTAATTCAGGTGAACGCCAATCTGAAAACGCTTCAGAACTGCCTAACGTCGCTCATGGGTCGGCCCATCACTCTCGAGCAGTTGCGGTTGGACGTGGGGCTCGTGGTGGAGAAGATGACGCAGATCACCTGCGTGTTCCGACGCATTCAGCTCCGGATGGAGGAGTACGTGTGCCTCAAGGTGTTCATATTGTTGAACAAAGGTTAGTTCGAATTTGTTTATTATGTATAGAGGATTTTAAGTATACAGTTTTTTAATGGTTAATGGAAAGGATAGGGGTATATACCTCGTTTTTTTCGTCATGATTTAAAAAGTAAACAATCTTGGCACTACTTTTATTTATTTCATTAATTAAAAAAAAAAATTTGATATAAGTACAGAAATTTATTTTAACATTAAATTATTGTTCATTCTTTAATTTTTTTTAATTCGTGTCTGTCTTATTTTTAAATCGATACCTACAATAAAAAGACACCGTAAGATTGTTTACTTTTTAAATCACGACGAAAAAAACGAGGTATAGATAGTGATATATACAGACAGACAGATAGGGGTGCCATGTGAATAATTTTGAATGAAAGTTGAGTCGTAGTTGCTAGCATTGACGTCACTTTTCTTAACCTCGCATGAACTTCCGATACAAAATTGTGTTAGCTGATAATATCGATAACCTTTAATACAGTGCAATTAAGACTGTTATTTGGGCTATCTAAACTATGTGAATCGGAACATTTCCTTGTTATCGAAACGTTAATTTGTTATTGATGGAAAAATTATTTTAATACTTTAGGTACAATGAGTTCTGATTTGATAAAATCAGTACACATCTCTTTGAATATGTATATTTTTGAATTCTCAGTTTGTACCATGTCTTTTAATAGACGCCGAATGGGATGTAAGAAGTCTGTTTTATATCTAGGTTTAAGTATTATAAAAAGCGTTTACGTATATATTACTTAAATAAAAGTTAATCAACGCAACATCTAAATAGTAAACCTATACAACACAGTATTAACACAATTTAAGTAAGTAACACATATTATACATTACACTACATGTATTTTAGAATAGCGATATTTAAATATAACTGATATAAGCGGTTAGACACATTGAGTAAGGACTACTCAAGCGAGATGGCTATTCCAGTGCAGCGATCGCTTCATTACTCTTAGATGTCACTCAGCTCGGCTAATCCACTTATAGATGAGTCGGGGTGCACCGCCCTAGCCCATCTAGGTCACTTACAATTACCGGCTAGGCTAGGCAATCTAGGTGCCTTATACATTCTGCATTATTGAACGACGTGGGGAATTTTATTGATTTTCATGATACCATGCGACCTACATGTTTAATGCGACTGATTCGTTACTTTAGAAAAATTATGACTGTATTTTTGTGCAAGATTCGTAATGGCTTATGTAGTTACTTAACTGCTTCAGTAATTAAAAATAAATTAATTTGAGTCATACTTATTTTAGTTAAGCTCCATACCCAGTGACAGCTAAACAAATTTTAAAGGCAAAATTTATAGAATGAATTCCTTTTTACTGTAATGAACAGAATTATCAAGAGTCATGGGATTTATTACAAACATTATTCTCACAAAATTGATAATTTTTATAAGTCATAAAAACCGTTTACATACGCACCGGATGTAATTAAATCATTTTGTTTTACTTGTGTTGATATTAATTTATAGTAACACTTCGCAATCTTCCACATGAAAACGTTTATATTTTCCTCTTCGCGACCGTATTGATTTTTCCGTACATAGCGGTGTCGCGTTGGCAATTTATAATGATGTATGAGGCAGAGTGCATCACCCTTCGCTTGATGTAGGTCAGTTACAGTGAGCCAGTGAGCTAGGCATTGTGCGTGACTCGAACCTAACGTTTTAACTCGTTTGCATTCGCTGACTTTCCTTTTTCATTGACAACTCTGTAAGTAAGCCTACTGTAAAACTACTTACTTGCGTGTAGTCGCGGATTATACTTATACTTATATTTTAATAAGTTATCTGTTTCTTTATACTTTATATTAAGGTTAAAAAAGTTTAAGTATACCCACTTGAAAATCCTCTAGCTTTTTCTACCATTATCGGGTCTATTTTTTTATTTTATAAATTCCACTAATAACAATAATTGCGATAACTTCTATTAGTATGTATTCTTATTATCATTTACGTAGGCCTTGGTTTATCCGGCTTTGTTACTGTAGTTAATTATAAAATCATTATTGTCCTTTATTTTCATATGCATCCATCTATATTTAACCGGTTCATTGTATAATGTGACGTGTTAAAACTCGTAAATAACGTGATTTCTTAAAGAAAAAGAGGCAACAATAATTCAGGAAAAAGACTTGTATACGATGTGCAGGGTCGTGACCATACCCGAGCTTAGAAAGTCTGCATTTCTCTTCCCGACAAGCTCAATTGAGAGTCGACAATACACTCAAATTACAATTTGGGTGAATGTTTTGAGGCAATATAGGGTTGTCAAGTCCCAACTTAACACAATTTTTTTGAGAACTAGTAATAGGTACGGGTAATAAGGTAGCATAAGGTAATTTTTTTCATTAACTTAATGACGTTATATCGTTTTTTCTGTATTAAGTATGACTTAATAATATCATTTCATCTGAACATAGGATTTTTATTGCTCATGTCGTTTCTTACATCGCTTTTACGCTGTCATACGTGTCTTGCCTAAGGTAAAAAATACATTCAAAAACATAAATTAGTTAGATAAATATTTTTGATACGATTCTTGGCTGATCATCTGAGACTGTCAAACGACAGGGCGTCGTAGTTGGGTGTAAATCATCTAAATTTACAATTTTCTAATGATAACCCTAATGAGATGGGAGGCAAGTGTGGCGACGCAACGCGGCAGTGAAGCTCTCGTTAATATTATTATGATTTATGGCACAAGTAACCCAGTTGCAGTGGTGAGACGTTGCGAAATCGATTACGACCAACTTCGGGACATTCTGATAATCATTTCACTTAAGGACTTTGAGCTAGGGACTTGCAAAGTACGTATGAAATTATTATAAGCTTACTTTTACATTTGTAAGCAAAAGTAATCGAAATTATGAACCTACTACTATTACTTCAAATTAAGCAAAACAAATAGCTTTTTTAATAGAAATTCCATTCTAAATCGAGAGACGTATATGTTGATTAATAAAAAAAATTGATTTTAAGATAGAAAAAGTATAAATTCTAAGTTTAAATTTTAAAATGTAATCGTAAAACATGAAACTGCGCGCATATGGTATATGGAAACTACGACATCCTGCGTTATCGCGTAAGTAGGCCATCACGCTGTTGAAAATTATTTTCTCCGCGCCGTACGCGTGCGTATTACGCAGTTTATGGACATACTTTAAGTTATTGCTCTATATTTTTACTTTGGAAGGTTTATCTTTCCACATGTCTTACAACATTGTCTGTTGTCATTACATAGACGCATCGCGACGACATTTTTATAACATCGTCACTTACTCTGGCGGTTCTAAGCCATAACTAACTTAGTGGTAAATTAAAATAAAACTCAAACGTGTATCTTAAAATAACGTCTTAAATAATTTTTAGAAAGTGTAAATTCATTATAATTCTAATTTTATAAATCCTCGAGATATTTTAATTTGATTTATTGTCTCAAACAAACGAGAAGTTAAGCTAAGAGTACACGGGCGAAAGTAACATGCAATCCAACATTCTATACCACAAGTGCCACGGTGAAATGGAAAGCGTTTGCGCAATCGCTTAACTTCGTGAGTGTGCGAGCGAGATGGCAACTGTAAGCCGTTACGTGGTTTAAATTATATCGACTTTAATAAAAAGACACTCTCGTAAGAGTTTTTCTCTCAAATACTTTCCTCATATTATGACGTTTGTGGAAAATTCATGTAGTTTTTTTATTAAAGTAAGTAACAGTCCTTAAAAATAAAATATATATGGCTACACTCTCATTGACCAAAGATAGATCATAAATGTTTCCTAGTAGATATGCAACATTGTAAATAATCAAGAATAAAAAAAATCAAGTAAAATATAACAAGCATACATTAGACTATAATTAACAATCGTGCGTTCGTGAATGAGGCACACCAGTTGTTGGTAATAGAGCGAATTGATCACCGCTCAAAGCTGTATAGGCGTAAAGGTATAGCCATAGCGGCGAAATATCATGGCACAAAGCGCACATAGAAAACAAAACCCTATTGTGAGCGAAGATTTATCACCGTAACGGAACAGAGTTGTCGCGCAACATGGCGTATAATAGCCACGTTACGTCAGCCCCAACGGGACAGTATATTTTCACTCTCAGCGAAAAGCGCGATGCGGAAGCGGACTTTCTCTTTTGCAACCATCGCTCAGCGGCGAAAAAACGCTCGCTAGAGCCGAGCACCAACCCGGCTTGTCACTGCTCTTACGTAATGTGATACGCAAACGCAACTTGATCCGTGCGTGTGTACAGGGCCTCTGTTGTCTAAAGATGCAAAATGCCGCCAATATGTTATGTTACTTTGAAAACACTCTACAACTATTATTATTATTATTGACTATTACAAATGGACGTATTTTTGGAAATAAACAAAAAATCTTTAACAAACTTTTACGTTAAGGCACGTTGTAGAAATAAAGGAATTGATGTATATCAAACATTACGTACTATGTAACATTAATACCGAATATAAAAAAGGGATTTCCAATAATAGTAAAACTCGCTAAACATAAACGAATCATTCGCGTACAATGCCGTATAATCGAGGAACGCGCGCGCAAGAGCGAGATAGGTATAGCGAGTGAGGACGCGAGCTCGAGCGGAGGTCAACGGCTAGCCGCGGTCGTTGCCCCGCTATCGGAGTGACCTACTGAGCGCGTGACGTCATCGCCGCACCGCACGCTCTGTGGCATTGGTGGATTTGTCGCCGCGCACTGCCATCTAGAGACGAGTAGAATGAACTATAATTTTACTTTGGTTGACTTGAGTACAGAGTTCACAAAATGTTTCCGTATTTATTTCTCTTTCCCAAACAGCAATTAAAATTGCCTTTCGGTATGAAAAAAAATGTATAATATTTTTATGGAATTTAACATTACTACTGCGAGACTCGTTAGCATAGATTTAAATTTTCTTGGGTGCGAATTTCAAGCTTATGTATTAAAAGCTTTCATACTAAGTATCCTAGAGTTAGTAAATAAAATAATAGTGGCTTATTAATTACTACATTATAATCCTAGATTAATGTCGGTATCCCACACAAATAAAAAAAAAAACACCATAATTTAAGAAGACTCGAAATCGGAACTGTGTGTGTTCTACTCAAAATAAAGCAATAATGGCATTCTGCGTGTTCTATTCAAGTGTTAAAAGTGTTATGTTTGTTTGCAGAAGTGGAGCTGGAGAGCATTCAGGAGCGATACGTGCAGGTGCTCAGGAGTTACCTGGAACACGTCACCCCTCACCACCCTGGCCGCCTGCAAGAACTTTTCGCTAGGATACCAGAGGTAAAAATAAGGACTATAAAATCAAGCTGAAAAATGAGATAGATTAGCAAAAAAGTGGTGGTCTCGTTTTCATCGACATGGAAACTGCCAAAGAAATTTAAATAGAGATAATATTTTTTATAATGATTCCACACATTCTGCATGACATTTTTTAAAAGAAATTTAAAATTATAATTCATGAAGGTTTACAAGATCTGTAGTTTGTTTGTAATTAACTCTCAATTGACACGTTTTAATATTTCCAGATCCAGGCGGCAGCAAACTTGCTGCTAGAAAGCAAGATGTTCTACGTACCTTTTGTGCTGAACTCTGCCGAGATCAGATAGTACATGGCCCGACTGGGCGTCTAGTTCTCAATGTACGAACCTTGGTTGCCGCGGCCGCGCTGCGCCATCGTCATTTGAACGCCCAGTCAGTGTCATTAATCGAGAGTTCGTACAAACCTTGCTAGATGCCGGACAGTGACAATAAACTTTGGAAAGCTCTGCTTCGATCTCCCTCCAGCGCCGGCGCCGAGCCGTGCCTTAGTGACAGTGCATGAACGTTCGCGGTTATTGTACGTTTGTTTCGCAGTGATAATTGGTTATGAGTATCTGAGTCGCGCCCCAACGGGCCGACTGGAATGAGTCGATGTGTGTATTCATTTATTGTTTAGTAGAGGAATTAAAACGTCCCAATTGACAGACTGATTTATTACTAAATAGCATTATTGAATAGGGACTTGAATGCGTGTTTTATACGTGGTAGTGTATACTACTTAGTGTTACATAGATTAAAATATATGATATGTTACTATTTAAATTTTGTGAGTCGGAGATCACATGATAATATATTATTTCTGTAAATATAGAATATACAAGTTTATAGTGTGTCGTTGTTTTAGACAGAATTGTTTCTTGTAAATGAAATATTGCTGTTTTAGTTTGCATTTTATACTGTCTAGGGTTAACCAGTAGGCTATTACTGGAAACGTAATACGAAAGATTTTAATTTAATTTTATATGACTTGTTCATAGTGTAATTAGCACTAAGTACCTACTCTCAGTGTTTACCAAGACTGCTTGTATACTATACTGTTTATAACTAACATAATATGACGCGGTTCCTGCGCGATTCTTGTAGTCACAACTTATGCATTTTTATTGCCAATATTTTCGCAACTCTTGTGCATATTATGTTCTTAATGTTTCACTTCTCTTTATTCTGGTCTAACTAGGTGTAAGTAACCGGTAGGACTATGCACGTTTCCACATTCTAAGTGTTTCGCTGATCGGATTATAACGTCAACTGTAGTGTGTACTCCGCTTGATTCCAGAAAGGAACAACATTCTTCAAATGTAGTCGTGATACAATATCAGCTGTCAGTTCTGGAATAAGCGATGACATCACTATTGCATTGAATTGTGGTTTTGATTTTGAATTTAGGTGCTTCGTGCGTTTTGAGATACTTTTGCTTCCTTAATGTGTTCAGATGAAACGATGCTCAATGCTTATATCATTTTATCATTGTTACAATATCGAGTCATCATTTTTTATACATATCAATTTGTTGTATAATTATACCTCTTGTTCATAATCAACGTTTGAAACCAAGTCATCCCATCTTTCTTATTTATTTATGCGAAATATTTTTTTATTAATTGCTAAAAATAAAATAAATTGCCATAACCCAATTTATAACCTGCAATTGAGCATGCTCACCAACCACTAAACGATTTTCTGTAATACCTACTTGTTTTCTTACTGGATAATTCATTCAAGTTAGATATTGATTTTGTCTGTTTTAGTAACTTCTATTGGTAAATAACAAATGAAAACAGTTGCTACAGATGTTCCATGTATTGCTTTTTCTTTCATAATTTCGTAAATAACATAAAATCATTACATAACTTCACGAACATTTCATTCATGTAAATTATTTCTCATTATCATCGAAATAATCATTATTTTCATTAACTGACCTGTCATTTAGTAACACCTGATAAGTACATAACATCATAGGCATTATAACATAATCATAATCACTTCATAATCATAATCACTATAATACTAACAGTCGGTAGCATGTAGTATCTTTTCTAACCCTTCAACTAGCACTGTCAGTGACCACTGCCTCTATTCTTAACGTTATGTGCCGTTATCGTTAATAACAAACTTATTGATTGTTAATGTTATATTATAAAATTGTAATAAACGTTCCAGCAACGGTGAACAGTTACCATTAGAATTAGTACAGGCGATGTACGCCAACTTAAAATTAAGTAATAACAACCAAAAAGTTCGTTCTAGGGACTTAGGTTTTAGATAATAATACTTTACGCCTTAATGATGTCCAATATTTCGATGTCATAAATGCGGTGAATATAACCCGATACTGTTCTACTTTTTCACTTATTCTTTAGATATTTATAACTTTTTTACAAACAATTTTATTAAGGATGAAGTCTAAAATAAGGATTCCCATAAAAGGATTGCGAAGCAAAATGTTGCGAATTAGCGCTACTCATCGGAATAAATTCATTCGGATCATTTTGATATTAGGAGCCCGATTACGATTTAATAAGAAACAACAGAGGTAGGTCACATAATGTAATGATAAAATAAATGATAATATACCTTACCTAGTAGTACCTTCAATATTAACCCACCGGTCATCGTCAAACGCTGCTAAGGGTTGACTTAGGAACAAAGGTACACTCCGCTAGAAGCTTTTTATCGCTAAAAGTGTCAATTCTTATTTACTATTACAATTTCGGATAACCCTGCAATTTCGGAGCCATTTACTGGCTTATTAGATTAAACATACAACCATATGTATTTGTTTTAAACGCTCGAAGAAGAGCATAGAGAATTACTTTCGTCGGTAAAATAAAAACCCTAACACATCTCTCACCTAGTATGCCACTGATTTATTTAGGTGTCTCATTTAAAAAATGATTTGAAATGAGTTTTAGATTTTATTATATTGACAACAACCACCACACACACGTAGTCGGGTGAATTAGAGAAGATAGATCAAACACTGGATATTGCAGACATTTTGTAATTATATTATCCTGTTACCTGAATGAGCGACACATGTCCGTTCCTCGTCATGTTACCATTAGTTAAGTTTTAGCGGATATCATGTTATGTATATTGTATGTAATTAGTTCGATTACAACCAGTTACGATACTGCCATCAAATGCCTAATTAGTTTTGAAAATAGTTTTGTTATATAATTTACGTACGTTTTTAAGTTAATTCAATACGAGAAATTATTAGTTAATTGTGATAAACAGTGATAGGTTAGGTATGCGTGGATCCGTTCTTGGACTGTCTTCACGCGTTGTAGCAAACGGTCTCTACAATCCTTTACACTGGCGAAACCTTCCAACGATTGGGTATTTTACACATATTTATTTATTCACTTATATCTAACTTAAATTATGATTAATTAGTTGATAAAACGCCATCAGAACGACGGTGTTAAATCTAAAGTCTGAGGTAAAGATGCCTTTATAGATTTTTAAACAAGTAATGACGGAATCGTAAATATAACTTTAGCCGCGAACCGTGCTTCGTTCTACTAATACGTTAATGTATGTAAGTAATATTGACACTTATTTTGTTAGTAGCGTAGCGTATTGTTAAGGCAGAACTAACAGAAGTGTATCAAAGGGAAACTAGATTTGTAAGAAATGTTATTGGCGTTGTACAAAGGATAGTATTGTTAGTAAATAATCAATGAAATTGGCGCATTACTGGCGAGTACCTTATTAGAATAGTACACGGAAAGCCCACAGAGGCTATACATTCATAATTAATGTAAATAAATGTCGTGTAATATGGCCATTTGCTTTTCGTTGCTTACCTAAACATAAAACTTAAATGTTTCGCCTGTTTGACATTTCTAAAGAACCTTCAATAGAATATCTCGTAAATAACTTATTGAGTACCAATAACTGAATCTAAGCAGTCATAAATATCGCTTGACGAAATTTGTTCCTTATTTTAATAACTATTCAACACTTGCGTAAGATCTCGGTGACTTGATTGAATCGTCTCCCCTAAAACAGTATAAATATCCCGAAAAAACACTAACATAATTATCACTAACGTCGTGTATTTATAAGACAAAAGTATTAATAGGTACAGTATGCATTACCTAAGACACAGATACAAGTTGAGTTCACCGAAGTCCCAATCTTCTTGGTAATGTCGCGGAAATATTTTGACTGATATAAACATTAGTTATGTAACTGTTAATATATTTATAAGAATATAAAAAAAAACTTAATGCATTTCACACTTTCTTTACAGTCCATAAGGGGATAATTAATTACATCTAAGATATTGTGACGAAATATTTTCACATTCTTAGCGTAAGGTTTGTTGTGTATAAAACTAGTGTTTCATGTACTTCGGATAATGGAGGGTTAAAAACTGTGTACATTTAGACATCGTGTTATGATAGTTATCAATTAAATCGAGTGTAAATCCGTAAGAAAATATATATTTGGAAACGTTGACGAGTGTTTGTTGTATGTATGTATGTAATTACATGTCACAGATGGATATTTGAACTCTAAGCATATAAATATATACATATTATATGTATCTATATTAGATATATATTCTTTCAAGTTTAACTACTGTTTTATTCGAGTATCAATAAATAGTTTCTGTTACGATTACACAAACAAACACGTTCTGCTTGTGTTGCTAAAGTAATATCCAAATTACTTGATATTTTATAAATATTCCTTATTTGTCATTAAATAAATAGAATAAGAAGCCGTCACATTTTTTTCACGCGCAGTCATCGGGCACGACAGCTGGGTAGCGTAATAATATGTTTAACGTAAGAGTTCAATGTGGTTGAGTGTGCTGTATTTCACGTATTTATGTAGTTGGGCTCGCTCAATTTCAAGACTTATTGCTTTCTGATCTAGCATATACTTTTAAGTATTATGATCCTTAGGGTTCTATGTTTTAAATGTAGCAAATCACATTAGTTGCTGATTGCTGAACTGTTCTCGATGGATTAAAGGCTGTTGTTATAATTCGACCAAGTTAAGATACACAATGACTGCTAGTACTATAAATGATTCTGATTGTATCATGTTTATATCTCGTTCGAGTGGTGCGCCGTGTGTTAGTCAATCGATTGTGTACTGGTTTGCCAAGAGAAGTTACCTACAGTTGTGTTTAGTTAGCGATGCATAACGTGTTTGTACTTTAATTTGTTTTTTAGTTGTACTCTTGGAAATCAATGGTTAATAACTTAAGAAAATAAAATGTATGTGAAATATTTACTTCTTTTATTTCAATTTAATAAAACCTAAGTAGGTAGTTGAATAATGTAAGTATATTCCTCACAAACGAAAGCAGACATACACATACGCATAAGGTTTTGTCTGTTACGTTTTGCAAATAAAGATTTGACGAAGTTGGCTAACCAGGCATTTAAAATATGGGCACCAAAACACTACAATCTACAACTTACGACAGCAATATCCAGTCGCCGACAAATCGCCCTGTAACAACTAAACCAATCATAATTTTTTATAATTCCATTCTATAAATAGGCACATAAAACTTTGCTATAACGTCTCTATCTTTTTTTTTTCAAGTCCCATTTCAACCCTCGTTATTATAATAGTTCGTGTCTCATTACTATTTATTTACACGCCATCTATTATCAAGTAGAGGAACTAAACATTAGGATTGGCGCAGACTTATGAACTCGTAACTAACAAATTCGTATAAATTGCAACATTTGCGCGGGCGCAGCAATACGCGCCTACTTTTCATGTTAATTTCATAAAATTATAAACTGGTGAACGATAAGATGGTTCACCTTCTTTAAGATTTGATACCTGTGCATCATGAAATATAATCTATAATTTACTCTTACAAAATACATTATCTGTGATGATGTATCGTTATCTATTGAAAATGGAAATAAAAAAAAACTCCTTCCTAAATGTCAAAATTCATTACAGCCACATGTTAATATTAGTGATTTAGTATTTTTATTGTTTGTTACTTTATAAACACATCATCATGGTAAGCTCGATAATAAATATATGTATTAAGCGTCTCATAGTGATTAGAATATGAAACTTTATATATTTCTTCCTTGACTGTGAATTTGTTCATGCCGGGCTCCAACTTAAGATTGTATCTTGTTTCCAGAAACCCCTAATGCTTCAAGGGCACGAACGTGCAATTACTCAAATCAAGTATAACCGTGAAGGTGACTTGTTATTTTCTGCTGCCAAGGATTCTAAACCCAATGTATGGTGGTCCCTAAATGGAGAACGTTTAGGCACGTTCAATGGCCACGGTGGCGTCGTTTGGTGTTTAGACGTCGATTGGCAAACTATTAACCTAATCACAGGTGGTGGAGACAGTTCTTGCAGGTATTTATTACTCACTCGCTTAATTCAAACGATTTTTGGAGAAATATTTACCACAGTGTCCACATAGATTCTTAAACACCAGCCAAAGCACTTCGATGTGAAAGGTTCTGCTTATTCTATAAGTAATGAAATATAGAAATAGAACATTCCCAATTCAAAATATATTTCATCATCATTATGCAAAGTGTAAAATAATAATAGTAGTAAAAAGGTATATAATTAAAGTACTATGTGTGTGGGTAAAATTTGACTGTACAATATTAAATCACTGCAACAATTTTTTACCATTACAGATTGTGGGACTTGGAGACTGGTAAGAATATTGCTACAATAAAGACAAACTCGTCGGTAAGAACATGCAACTTCAGCTTCAGTGCCTATCAGGCTGCCTACACCACTGATAAAGCTATGGGACATCCTTGTGCAGTAAGTTTTTGTCAAAACTGTTTTATCTATTATCACAATCATTATTTTATGCTGTCACATCCATAGTTAATATCTTGCTACATTGCATGTGTCCTTACCTTAGTCTTTATGATAGTAATTCGCTGTTGTGTTACTGCTCCAAAAACAGCCCAATGGGTTGTTTTATGTGTTTTCTCTGCTCAAATTATAATATATTGCTACTTGTGTAATGTATGTACTTTGTTAATCTTAATTTGTTTACTTTGCACAATTGTTGCTAATGAAATTTGATTATTTTAATTTACCTTTGGACAACAATATTAATTTTGTATGACATGTAATAAATAAGAGCAATAGTTATTGCTTTATCTATTTAGAGACAATGAACTATTATTATAAAAATAAGATTTTTTCTTTCTACCCCATAATAAAAGTAGTCATTTTGCAGGTATTCATCATTGATACAAGAACAGTTGATGACTCAATTTCATCACAGACTCCAATTCTAAAGTGGGACATTACTGACTCCAAAGTTACCTCTATGGTATGGGGTACATTAGATGAGACTATCATTACTGGTCATGAGGCAGGTGACCTCATCCAATGGGATCTTAGGGTATGTCCTATTTACCTTAATGAAAAAAATATAATTAATTGGTTTATCATTAGTAATATCACTATCATATCCTTGTAAAGAAATGTATTTTTGTTAGTTTTCAATTTTCCAAATATTTTGTCAATACATAATCTCTCAATGGATCAATAACAGGTTAATAGTTTTTTTTATAAAACAATGAAATAATTAGAGTAGAACGAATGAGAAGTAGAACGAACTTCTACAGAATTATTGTTGATCTAAAAAGTCCCCTATCTTTGCGTGTATTATTTCAAGCCAGTGACATTATTACTTGTTTTCTCTCTTATTTTGTTATAGTCAAGTTCTCAATTATTTAGTTTTAGTTATACCACAAAAATATTTGCATTAATTCCAGACTGGCAAGAAGATACATTCAGTAAAAGAGCACTCGCATCAGATCAATGACATGCAACTGTCCCGTGATGGTACTATGTTCATCACCGCTTCCAAGGACCAAACTGCCAAGCTGTTTGACACCAGCTCCTTGGAACTTCTTAAGGAGTATAAGACTGAGCGTCCAGTAAATTCCGCAGCTCTTAGCCCTATCCTTGACCATGTTGTACTCGGTGGTGGTCAGGATGCCATGGAAGTGACCACAACTTCAACCAGACAGGGCAAGTTTGATGCAAGATTCTTCCATCTTGTATTTGAAGAGGAATTTGGCCGTGTCAAAGGTCACTTTGGGCCTATCAACAGTCTCCAGTTTCATCCTGATGGCAAAAGCTATGCGTCTGGAGGTGAAGATGGTTATGTGCGAGTACAGAGTTTCGATCAGTCCTATTTCGATTATACTTTCGATTACAACAGAGATTAGACCTTTGTTCTGAATATAACTTATCATTGGTCACATGAAACATATTTTTGTATTATTACAGTTACATAATTCCACAAATTCACCTATTTCGTAAATAATATAATTAGTATTATCAAAACTTTCTTTATTTTCGTACCTTTTGGAATGAAGTTTGGGTAATTCATGGGTGGCCTAGTTTCCTATTATTTGTGATTCATGTTTCCCATTACTATCAAGCTTGATTTAAAAAAGGATGTGTTTAAAAAAACAATAGATTCAGTTAGGATATTATATTACATATTATACTTACAAAATAACAAGGTAATTACATTGAGTACCTACATAACATTTGTGGACATGTTACAGAAAGTATGGAGTAGTGTGCTGTGGGGGCACTTCCCTTTCGCTCTCAGGGACGGCTTGAAAGAGTTTCGGATTCCTATCATTGGCTGTCTTGAATTCCATTATAGATGCAACATTCCCACAACGATAACAATAATTGGGCGCTGACCAAACAGTGACGAGTCTTTTATCAAACATGTATTTATAACCTGAAATATGATAAATAACACAAAATTTAATATCACATGAAAAAAAAAAATTGGGTACTTACAACAGATTGTAGTATGGCAAATAAATAAATTTAAGGTGTAAACAAAAAATAAGTAAGGTTAGTAGCATTATTTTAAAAGAACAAAAATAGTGGAAATAAAGATATACCTTCATTAACCAATTGATGTGCTCGACATATTAGTGTTAAGTTATTGTAATCCATGAATAGTTCAGTAACATGGCTACCAAACAACCAGCCTGCTCCCCTGGGACTGACAGACCTGAAATTGATTGATTTAAAAGACAAAAAAAATTGGAAACTAATAGTTATTAATAAACAAAATACATGTAAATAAACACTGTACAGTGTTTAATAAAAAACAATATACATTCATCCATTTAGATGCAAATTAAAAATTATGATAATCATACTCTCATGGTCACTCATATTACTTATGTACACTGGAACTTTACTAATTATATTTTTTAAATAGTCTAAATAATACTTGATCGTCCCCTTGGTATAAATATAAAATTTGGTGTTACTAGGGTTTAATATTAAACTAAGCTTACCACATCTTAATTTTAGCAGGATCTGACCACAACAGGTCACAGAAGGCCCCTTTATGTGGTATTTGTTGATTTCTTTCAATGCAGCGTATCTGATCTAACATGGAAATTTCTGGAGAAAGTCCTCCATGCACACATAATACTGTTTCATCAATGAGCTGAAACATAATACCCTTATACTAATATTTATGTATTAAACCATTTCTTAGGCCTAAAAACATTGGCACAGCTCTACAACTAATAAAAGGGGTCCAGAATTGCCATTACTTGATATATTTTATCAACAATTAACATGACCTATTATAGTTATTGGTCTATGCGGCATAGACCTTGCTATGCAAAACAATTTGACTAATATAATATAGATAATAGACTCAACTAACCGCAGCCACTGTTAGTAAATCAAAAACTTTACAGCAGTCCTTCCAAGCATTAGCATTGCCATATTTATTTAGACATTCATCATAAAACCCATACACCTTTGTGATTTGACAAGTTTCATGATTTCCTCTGAGTAAAATAATCCTGAAATAGAAATAAGAGAAACAATTACACACAGATCACCCCCAATAGATACCGCATATTGAACATTTTGTTCCGTTTCGAATTCACCAAAGTTGGCGGAACGTGCGGGTTGCGCGGGGGGCGGTTAGTGTACTGT
>LGAG01000388.1:353243-373694 GCA_001278395.1 Lerema accius
ACAAACATCCAAACATCCAAACATCCAAACATCCAAACATCCAAACGTCCAAACATCCAAACATCTTTACAAACTTTCACATTTATAATATTAGTAGGATTACCTAAAGAATTGTTTTCACATAATCTTTTGTGACACAAATTATTTTTAGGGTATACCGAATCAAAAACATCCATGTTTATCATTAAATTTGACAAACCAAAATGGTTATGTATAAAATTAAAATAGGATTCCTTTCCTTACTAATACTTACTAATCATAATATTATGTAGTTTTAATATTAGTACCTTTGAACATATGGTGTCTCATGTCCATGGTGATGAGATAGCGGGACTTGGTGGGCTTTGTCAACAGCCAGGTTTGGTCGATCAGCTTGTTCAACGCTGCCACGATACCTTCGTTCGGCGGAAGGTTGGTACCTGCAATTAATTCATAATAGCCAATATAATAAACACAAAACATAGGATAGGTTTTCAATTTCAACTGTTTAGGGTGCGTTCAAGTATTAAGTAACGGAAGTTTTGAAGATTTTTGACCACCCCTGCCCTCACAATGTAACGCGCCGTCATGTTTTTCGGTGAAAATCGTTATGTAACACACAAATGACCATTTTTGCCTAAAAATGTTGCCATTTTACAGAGTTAGAAGAATTATATTCCCTACTTTTTTTACTAATAAAAAAAATGTTACGTAACACGTCTGACCCTCCCGACCCACCGACCTCCGTCACCCATATTGCGTTACGTAAGTCACGTCATCAAGTCACATCACATATTTTAGACATGTGAAGGCTATAAAACTTTAACAGCGTTACTGCAGCGCCATCTATTAGCAAATAGTGACTATTTATATTTACCCCAAAACTTAATTTCTTTAGGATGTCGCCTGGTGACGGTCCACTCCCACTGTTGGGTCTTGGTGTCAAATATCTGGCGCGTGCGACGACGTTGCTGTCTTTCTAACGCCGCTTTAGCCTTCTCGTGTTTCATCGGTCTAATTATAAAGAAATATTACATGTTATATTAAAATTAACTACATTATAATACTAATTTATTTTAAATTGCAACATCATAATTTGTTAATGATATACCGTTTTGTTGTTAGATTGTCTACCTATCTAGAATATTGGCTGATTTCAATAATTTATAATTTTTGGATGACTTATTTGGTTACATTATATTTTTCATATTGCATTAGTTAAATATTATAATTTAGCAAATAATATTAACCTGGTTTTCTTTTTATAATTACACATAGTGATGTACACTTCCAAGGGTGTTACATTTGATTTCCGTACAAAATCTTGGTTGTTGAGCAAGGACAACAGCACTGCAGTGGTTGTAGAGTCGTTGGTCAAAAATCCCATGTTATGTATACGTTGGATGTTATACAGGACCTGTCCTAATGACATCTCAGGCAAAATTGCATCCCAAATCTGAAATAATAACGTATTATTAATTATACTATAACACAATTAAGCAGAAGATATTATTGATAATATATTCGGTGTGATTAAAGTATTATTTCAACAACATTGATCATCAGTATGTATATTTTTAAAGTATGGTAGTCAATAAGCAGAGTAATAACAAGTATTTTTTTAGAAGTAAGTTGTTTTCATTCCCAAAAGTTTAACTTAAAAACAACTAAAAAAGTAGTTAATTTTTTCATTACTTATTAAATAGTAATTTTAGATGGAACTATCAATAATATTGTTGGTACCCATAAAGATATTTGTTACAAGCAGAATTGAATCATTACACCAAAATAATAATATACGTTCAGCTAATGTTTGATTGTTCCTCTTTTATCCACTTCCCATATCAGACTAGACTAAAGACTTACATCCTGTGCAGTAAGAAGATGCGCTGGCACATGGTCCAGGGTAAAACTGTTCTGAGCTATCATAGCTGCAGCGGCCACAGGATCCTCACAATGACGTAGGTCTTCCACTTTCTGGATGTACTCAAAAATCTCTTTAGTTTCCTCACAGTCAATCAGCTGTTTTGCACGCTTTAGCCCAAATATGACGTATTTAATAACTGCATCCCTTGCTAAATACAAAAATATAAACCAAGGTTAAAAATAGCGCTATAATTGATATTTAAAGTACATAATTTATATGTCTAACAGATTCATAAGAATCTTAACACTGCAAAAATGTTTGTATTTGTATGTGGAGATAACTCATGTAATACTAAATTCTATAAATTTTATCACCACATAGTATTTATTTATTTAGCAAATTATCTAGTTGCAATGTTTAAAGTATTGATTTGTATAGAATTCAGTATCTAATTTAGCCAAACACCAACATGGAATTGATAATATTGTTATATCAACTTACCTTTATCGTCCGGTTGGATTTTAACATGAGATTTTTTCATCAGGACCTTGTGGGATCGTCCATATCTGGCCCTGACTCTTGTTACCTCCTTCGCAAGTTCCAAGGGTTGTTTACTAGCATACCATTCATTGATGTATTTACACCACCCACGGCCATTTCCTACAAAAAATAAATGTAGTAATTTTAATATCATTCAAAGGCCTATACCCCTCACATTGTGAAAGGAAACTCGAACCCAGAAGTGGGACTGATATGGGTTGCAATGATGATGATGATTCAAAGTACATAGTAAACATTTATTTATTTTGTAAATCAAGCCAAATATTACTCCTATAATTGTGTAAGATTGCTTGTTACAGAGGATCATAGGCATTGGTGATGAGAATATTTGCGTTATACACATAAATAGTAACGGATTATTTGTTTCAAAGCTACATGTTAGGTTATGTATATTTGTTGCTCATATATTTATTGATAAAATGTTTCAGAAGTGTGGTGTAATAGACAGAAGATTCAGCCATTTTATCTATTGAAGCAAGTATCACTAGCCCTGTTTTTACGTCAACAAAATAGTTGTAATTGCTTATAGAGGAAATTATTTTACCAGACAGAGTTGGAAGTGACAGCAAAAAATGTTATTGTCATGAGTAAATTACCTTAGCAAAATGAAATGGTTATACTATGTTGTGTCAATTGTGGATGATTGAGTAACTTAAGCAACATTGGGCTTCAAATTATTGGTGTATAGGTTTCCTGTAGTTAGTTTTAAATTTGAATAGCAAACTAAATGCTGGGTTGGAGCGGTGCTATTGCAGTGCCGCGATAGTAGGTATCAGTGTTCACCAGTGACAAAATTTCTCAACAAAAGCCAGGAGGCATTGTTTCCCAGCGAGACAGAAATAAAAAAAAAGATTTAAATTTTTTACTCATCTAGATTAACATCTAGGACATAAAGAACTCACATCCTTTATATTTGTGTTTTCTATAGCACCCACAACACAGGGAATTCTAGTATGGGGCAAAGTATGTGTAGGACCAATTTTTTTTATATAACCCATTCTATTACCTGTTTGCAACAGCCTGGTAAACTTGTTAAAAAGCATCATTTCTTCTGTCTTGCTCATCTCCACTGCTGCTTTGTATGTTGCTTCTTTTATTGCAGGGGTACCAACAACAAGACATTTAGTCAAAGCAAATGCAATAGTTTCGAATCTCGTGAACCAGCCGTCTTTGTAAGCCTGAAATATATCAATGTACATTAAAGAAATCAAAGCTAAAACAAATTAAAATCGGTTATTGTATTGTAGGTATATAAGAGATATAATATAAATGAATTGACAACCCTGTAGCCTAATTGGTAGTGACCATGCCTGCGAAGCATGTGGTCACGGGTTCGATTCCCGGCCGGGGTAGATATTTATGTGATAGATAAATGTTTGTTCTTGGGTCATGGGTGTTAGTGATGTGTTATTTTTATTTGTGTTGTCCATGCCACCTGTGACACAGGAAATCTTACTGCAGGGGTATGAGCGTGCTAGCGTTTATTTTAAAGTATCAACTGTTTATAATATAGGTAAGATGATAGACATAAAATAGTTTTTAATGAAAGGAGCCCATAAGTCGTAATAGATTTCAAGACAAGAATTTTCGTTTAATCATGTGATTAGATATAGGTCCCAAACGCAATTAACAATGCTAACAGGGTAGTGAATAGAATAAATTATTGTTTAGCTCTCTCTATTTACTACACTCTCACCATTTACTATAAAGATGATTTCTTACCTTGATTATTATATCAATAACTTCTCCATGGACATCGGGAATCGCAAGTGCTTCGTTTAACACTTGGAGATTATCGGCTTCGAAGTATTTAGCAGTTGTCCAACATCCCGGGAAGTATTTAGGAACTTCATTCCCAGTGTGAAGGAATCTTTGCAAGCGGTTCCGCAATTGCAGGTCGAGAGTAGGAGACGTCGTCATTTTAAACACCCTTTTATTATCTCACTGATATCTAAATAAGGCTCACTTTCGCAATAACGAGGCGAGTACGTAAATGCAAAATGCAAAACTCGCAGTTGCACCAACCAGACAGTCATCAAAAAACGCTTCGTAGATCACTCACCTGTAGAAAACATGACGAATATCAAAGCACCGAATGAAAAAACTATTAATTTTTTGTCGGTAGTAGAGCGAAACATGTGCCACAATAAATTGAGGATGTGGCCAGAAAAAATGGACAATGGATGGAGGCCGACACGAACTCGGCTATTGTGAAGAAATATTACTTAGTTCCTTACGCATAATACAAAGTATTAGTTTATAATTTCCACGCAGATTTATAGCATTACTTTCGGATGTACAACTTTCACAAGCTATTTTCTAAAATCGTACCTGGCTTACTCGTTTTCATTTGTACCTAACTTAATTATTTTATTTGACAGATGTGACATGACAGAGCGGGCTCAAATACAGAGTATCACATATTAAGCAGAGTATATATGAATAATGAAGGTAAAGCTACGCACAGATTACTATAATCACAACGCAGCTGCAGCGTTCTAACCACAGACTAAAGATAGAAAATATATTTGTTGTCTGTGGAACGTTTATGAAATCTTGAGATGACAGCTTCTAGACGAATAGATTGACAAGTTGATCACTGTCAGATGTCACTTGTCAGAAAAGCGTTTGGGAATTCGAGTTTCGATTCGACAGCCATAGTTCGACAGCTGATTTTTGGAATCTTCAAAATACTTTAAAATTCTTATCTTTTCAAGTTTGCACTAAGAATTATATTATAAAATACTAATCTGTTTATCTTAAAAATTTTTCACTGGATTACAATTTTTACTACTTTATTAAAGTGTATTCTAGTTTTGGTCGTATGTTTACGTTCCAAAATAATACATAAAGAAACAAAATCTACATGAGTTTGGATTTAGAAGAAGCAAACGAAACTCAGCAACTAATGCAAAATGATGTGGAAGAAGAGGAGCCAAAGATATCACAATCCGCCACATCTCCTGTCACCAGTAACAAGATGTCTAGTGGAGGAGCGAGCCTCACTTCAAAAAACTTAGGACACGCAACAAGTACTGGGAATAGCATAAATGACTCAGCGAAATTATCTTATGTCAATGAACGTCGATTACATCGCGATTATATGCGTACAAACAATAATAGACCGAAACACATTCCAAAAGAGACACCAGATGTCAAACACATGGAAAAAGCATTACTAGAATTGCTTGATGATTTTCATACTGGTAAATTAAGTGCTTTTGGGTCAGGCTGCAGTATGGAACAAATGATTAACATAAGAGACCAGCAGGAACATCTAGCTCGACTGCATTTCAAATTGTATGGAGATGCCGAGAAGCCGACTGAAGAGAGTTTTGAAAGTACTACCTCGAAGGATAAAATGGCTCAGCTAGTGCAAAGCTTAGAACAGCTGTCAACTTCTATAGAACATTTACATGATGATGCTAATAATAGTGGCACCAGTAATCCCACTAAAGAATAAATTAGTTATAACATTAATTTCATTTTGGTATTAATTGGATAAGGCTATTAACTTAATTATTAATTAATTTTATATGTTTAATCAGAATGGTTATTATTTATTATTAAGGTAAGGTGGGGTAAGACTAACACACGGGGCAAGACTAACACTGTCTATTATCTCAATATGTATAGCTTAAATACGAAATTCTTCTAGTGTGTCAGATAGAACAAACGTAAATGTTCTCGGTTAAAACACACACATGTCATTTCTTCAAGTGCATATCGAGATAATAGACAGTGTTAGTCTTGCCCCGTGTGTTAGTATTACCCCACCTTACCTTATATAATTCTTAAGACTAAATGAGAAACAATACATTATCTTGTAAATATTAAGTTCCACATTGTCAGTATGTCAAACCTTATTTGGTGTAGAAAAATCTCATGGTTTTTTTGGTAAATTATTTTGCTAATAGCAATGTTTCTGTTGTAAATGAGCGATGAAAACCACTAACCACCGGATAGCGGTGGCATTTAGGTATAAAAATAATTGCTACATACTTGCATTATAATATTATACATTCAGTTCTTTTCTTAGGTGTTAATTTAGGACATTCATTACCGTAACATTGATATTTTATGGACACAGCAGAATTGTTATGTCAAGGAGTAAATAATATGTTTGCAGGTACATACTGAATATTATAACTCCATAGAATGTTTTTTAACCAACTACCCAATAACTTTGTTTCATATTGCACAGTTACAAATGATATAGTTATGGATATTAGAAATATGATCAAATTAATATTACAATCTTTTTGGCATGACATATTAATCCTAGTGCTGCATGACCAGTTAAACACCGCACATACATTTGTTTTAAGGGGCCATTCGTGTATTATATAACGCTATTTGGGGGAGGGGGGGTCTTGTGAATTGTTATGATGCGCTACATAGTTAGGAGGGGGCTTCGAACAATGCGTTACGTAACATTGTTTTTTTCATTACCAAAACAAAAGTGGGGAATATAATACTTGGAACACGGAAAATGGCAACATTTTATGATAAAATGGTCATTTGTTTGTAACGTTTACAGAAAAGTGTTACGACGCGATATATGTGGAAGGAAGGAGTAAAAAATTGTGTTACGTAAGGAAGAGAGACTCAGGTTAAAGTATATATGTGATTAATTTATTATATCGAGAACAAAGGATGAGAACCTAATTCGATATAATTGCCCGAATGAGCTTAACTTTGACGGCTACAAAAGTCGACGCAAGCCGTTGGGCTATGAGCGCTTCATTACATTTAACGACTTACTGTAATTTTGTGTAGCGTATTACTACAATTCATTAACGTCATTATTATACTTTCCTGTGTAGGTCTAGGGTATAAAAGTATGTAAGTAATACAAATTCATAAATAAATAATGAAAGTACTAAAATCTTTATTTTTCTCCGTATTTCCTCTCAAGTCACCAGAGCAGCTATAACCTAAACTATGTTGTCGTGTAATTGAGTAACAGTAGACGGACACGTAAGTTATGAGACTTTGAGATGCTTCTGAAAGTTTGATGACAAGTCGATAGCCAGCACGGCTTACATAACCAGTGGTTGATGCCGAGGCTACACAGTATAAGCGTAGCGGTTGCCGGCAGTAGCGCTTTGCGTCGCTAACTGAGCGAGCGTGCCGAGCGGACACGAACGCACCCCGCCCTCGCGAGCGTAATATAAAAAAAAAAACATTTAAAAAATAAAACGACTATTTAAGTATGCGTTCTTGTCTCTTTGTAATAAATGTGAAAAATCGACCCGTTATTAAAGTTATTTGCAAGAAAAGTTTTGGTATAATACAGGCGCGAAAGTATCAGGAATCTTATCAAAGTATCAGGACGAAGTTTGGTCCCTATTTAAAATTTTCGCCGGTCATTGCTTTAACTATGTAGTCCACATAATTATTGCGTTCAGAAGCTTGTTATAAAATAATAGAACATTGATTCTCTGTATGTAGCGATTACTATGAATGATACATAAGTTCTTTCTAGATATCATTGTTAGTAAAAATTATAGAATATTTGAAACACCTTTCATAGTTGAATAATAAACCAATTTGAAATTAACCTTCGTAAATACGGTTGTATTATCGTCTAAAGAGTCTGTGAGGTATAGCATATTAAAACTTCTATGTTATTCCAATGAAAACTTGGGGAACTTTGACCATCCCACTATTGCATCCGTATACATTGGTGGGGTAAGTGAATTATAGGTAGGCGAATTCTCATGAAAATCATTTTTACAAATCTATGTTCATTGTGTTTCATTCATTTGTAGAACTAATGTGTTTTAGCTTTTTACGATAATAAAAAATATATTTTCAAATGCACTTTCGGTTCTCTACAGTCAACCATTAGGATAACATAGGTGTTATTGTCGCTATATATTGCTAATAAATACTACCAAAACGTCTTTTTGTCGTAACATAAGCATGTTTATTTTTGTATTTAATGCTAGTGCAATTTTTTGGCGGCGTGACTACGCTACCACCTGTTAGTTGCCTTGAAGCCACTTTGTGCTTTATGAAGACCGCTCAGTTCGTAGAATTAGCAGCGATCGATCCACTGTAGTTATTTGAGGTTACAGATAACTGAGAAACGTTAATTAACACTATGTGGAGTGCAAACAAATTTGCTGCTTCTATAATGGTATTCTGTAAATAAATTAACTATGACTTATAACTACAAATAGGAAATTCCACTCTTAGAATTACATACATGTTTTGACTATCATTTTAGATACACGATAGCCCACGAGACTCTACAAATAGCTTTGACAATTAGGTACAATTCTCAGCAGACACGACCGTGTCTTGCATTTCGGAAAATCTGTCCAAAGGAAGTCAACAATGCTTCGAGACATTTATTAGCCTTCATCGACACAAATTACAATTAAATATTACATATACGTTATTCATATTTAATTACAAGTAGCGATACAAAGACAAACCAGTGCTACAATATGTAGCGTTCTCGTAGCGTGTGCTACGCGGCTACGATAAACGTAGCTATGCAAGTAGAACATAAAAACAACGTTATTGTTCTAGTAACAGTAGACCACTTATAGAAGGCCTTTGTCTGTTTTTATAGGAACCTTTCTATACAGAGTCGTAATAATAGTGGAAATCTACGTGACCGAGATAGTGTATTAGGATGTGAGTACAATTTTCTGTCCGTATAATTCGAATAAAGCAAAGTCAAATTGCTACATTATCCTACGATACTGTTTAACAATAGTAAGAATATTTTGGTAGTTGATAAATTTCTACGTAAAACTGTTGAATAAAACTAGTAACATTTGTTAATCTAAATTTTGAAACTCATTTTAACCGGCTTCGAGATAAAGGATAAAGTTTATTTTTAAATGCTACTCTTACGCCCCCCAGTTATTTAGCACTATGCTATTTAGGAACAATCAGTAATAGATAAGACATTGTTTACCTAAAAGCTAGGTACCATATCTATTCCGTTGTTGGTAAAAATTAACATTACATTGTTTTCTGTCTTGAGTTATAGCTTAGTTTTGGAATAAAAAAATATCATTTCATTTTGAGTTATATGATTCTTTACCAGATAAAGAAAAAGCCAAGCCTCGTATCTAATCTGCTTGTAGTTCTATAAAGCTCGTGCAATCCGCATACCCGCATAAGTTTTTCATATTGGCAGGAGGCAGGCTTGCTCGCCTTTAGCAAAATAGTCCCTAATAAATGCATTGTAATTCAATGAAAAGCTCAAATTACCATTGACCTTGTAAAGTTTCTAAATTCTAATCTACGTGGTATCAGGTATAAATGTAAATTACGTAATTACGCGGCGACCAGAGCTGACACATTTTGTAATTTCATTCATTCATCATCAATTCTTAAGACAGCTTAATTTTTCCTTTACAACTTGCAGGTAATTTGCGTATTCATCCTTTTAAATTATTTTTATATCAATAGTTAGATATGCTCATTTTTCATATTCTGAAATTTTAATAATTAAGGTGTTCATTATTGTTTAGTATCGAGACACAATAATGAATTTTAAACCTACTTTTATAGTTTAATGCTTATCAATAACCAGGGGATTAAAAACCTAAGTATATCTAGTAGAAATTCAAAAGGTTTATAAGCATACAGTGTGAAACGATCGTACTTCGCGTAAACGCAGATTTCGTTCTATTTTTCGTACTAAGGAACAAAGTCTAACTATTTCAATAAATCAGCTGAAACTGTACGTAGTGGCATTGTGCTAGAGGACGAGTACGTGTCGCAGTAGCAAATGGAACATGTTCGAAATGTAAAATACGGTGGAGGTATTGATTGCAATGGAGAGACGTGCTGAAGACCGAGTAAGACCTGTCGCTCCTCAAGAACAAGGTGAGTCCAACTCAATTATTCAGTCATTATGGTCCATTTACATTGGTTTGTTTGATTTTTTGTTGCCCTGGATATGGATTTGATAACTACAGTTCAGAATTAAGATTTCGACATATTGCAGTTTTATTTTCCTGTCACATATTGTGATAATTTCTACTACAGCAGTGAGTACCGTCCGAACTTTGGCTTGGTATAGAATACTCTATGTACTACTCTACTAAAGAAATTCTTTTGTTTATTGTAAATCCCTTGAATGAAAAATAGACATCGTCTTTGCATGATGGATGGAACTGAAAAGTCCAATTTTCAATTATGGTAGGTACCATTATAATCGTCGTCTACAGAGAACAGTAACTATAAGAAAGCTAAGAAAATTGTTGCAAGAACATTGTTACAAAACCCGGAATAAGATGATTAATTTTATTTGTTTTTTTTTCCGTACATTACGTACAATAATTAACAGTAACACACAGTAAATTTCAGTACGCTTAGTTCATTATTGGTGAGAACTATCATTTGTTTATTGTGCCTCACTTGCGTTTCGTGTGATTCTACTAAACAAACAATCTCAGAAGAGAGTTAACACTGCGGATATTCTGCGTGTATCCCTACATTCTTACTCGACACTTTCTAATTAATGATTCCGCCTATTGAGCCTTTTAAGCGAGATATCTGTCTTTTGCGTAAATTGTTTAGGGTTAGTTGAATTATAGTTATTTAGACGCACATTGCCGTAAATGCTCTTTTCAAGTTTAAGAATTTTCAGGTTATTTGAGGCGATATAACGATCAAACAATATATACAATTGTCGAATAAGGAGACACCATGAGTTTACAGTAATTTTTTAATGGAAATATCTGACTAACAAGCAAAAACTGCGATGTGGCAAGTGGACATCGTCGCCTATAAACTCATTCAATAAAGTTTTCGACCCGAAATAGAACAAAGAAAGAGAAAGTACTGTTTTACTAGTCACCGACCGGAACACGACGAGTCGTTTGGTAACTAACTCAAGGAACGTTGTAGTAGTATAACCTTCAGGTAGCATTTTAAAAATCATCCCTTTTAATATGATATTCTTCTGTAATAAATCTGTAAGCACCTCAACGTTGAAGGACAGATCGCTTTAGCAGTCACCTACATTTTCACTTGTAATTCTGTCAAAGGCTTGCTTTTGATCATGAGTACGGTGAACCGATAAAGTTTCGTCTGAAAAAGGGATCTTCTTGTAGGTATATTTGGGTACAACAACTACAAGGTCAGAATTACGAGAGCTGTTTTCGGATTTCGATGATAAAATCGATTGTTGAATGGTTATTTAAAATATTATGCCGAAACAAAGGCTCCTGGTATAAGACTAATCGAGAAGTCAAGTTCCGCAGTACAAGGTTACCGATTTTTGCTACGTTTATTCAAAGATCATATTTTAGAAATATTTATTTAATATTACGTATTACTTGGGGGCATTCCATGTAAACCGCCACTCAAGTCTACTATTATTTTTAAGTCTACAAAACTTTTTGTTTCTATGAATAAATTACTAGGTATAAAAGTAATGCCGTTTATTTCAAAAGCTTTGAATTAAATATATTGCTCGGAATAATTGCCCCAAAGTCCATTATTGGTCTCTTTGTGAAGCCAACAGGCGATAAAATTTAATTAATTCGTTTGTCGAATATATTTTTTTGTCAGATTTATTGCTAACTTCTCTTGCTTATGGTAAATTGAAATAAGACCAAGATACACATTCTAGATGAGATAATCGGTTTTAACGCATTTAAACCCAAAGAAAAACCTAAGAGAGTCCCCGTCAGGGTATGCAGTTTTCAAACACTATTAGGTAGGTATAAACATTAACATACAAGAATTTGTCGTATTATGGCGTACTATAATAAGATATAGATATATAATAGACGTACTATATAAGAATAGATTATAATATATACTTACTAGTAAATATTATCCGTCGGTATTTTCAAATATATAAAATGTTCCACTAAATAGTAAATCCTACTGGTAGGTTTATGAGTAATTTTCCACGAGAGCTGTTAAACGTTTTAGAGCGGAAACAATTTCCTTTATCTTTTTTATCTTTTCAACTGCTATCTAGAATCGAGGTAAGGTTTCCATTTACATGAGACCTCTTTTAAAGTTTAATGTTGGGTATTGTGGGACGAATGTTCTTAATGAACTTTATACTGATTTGTACAAGGTCTGTTTTTATTTGAAACGGCGTTTATTCTAATATCGATAATATACTTAATAACGGACTGTATCTTATCTTTAAAATCATAATTAATAAGTCTATGAATAGGACTCGTATCCAAAAAAAACATAGAAGGTACGCTTGACTTGACAAACTATGTTTTCCTGCTATTATCCGTTTAACGTTCTTTTTTAATCCGAATGTGAAAAGTAAAGGAAACGCTGTCGTATATCTATTGTCCACCGACGCCGGAAAGTAACGAGCAAAAACTTTTAACTCAATCGATCGCGCGATAAGTCCATATGTGACACAGACTAATACGGATTCTTAAATTCTGATTTATAAAATGGAATCTACTACTTATATGACAGTAAATTGTAGTTTTCTGTAGTGTTTGTTACATTTGTATGCATTTTCACATTATTGCTGCTGAAATATTTTAACAAAAAGTTACTCGGGCTGTTTCATTTACTTGTAGTAAAAATGCAATAAATTATGGAGTAAGTAATAAATTTTGAACTCAATCGATCGCGCGATAAGTCCATATGTGACACAGACTATAATACGGATTCTTAAATTCTGATTTATAAAATGGAATCTACTACTTATATGACTGTAAATTGTAGTTTTCTGTAGAGTGTTTGTTACATTTGTATGCATTTTCACATAATTGCTGCTGAAATATTTTAACAAAAAGTTACTCGGGCTGTTTCATTTACTTGTAGTAAAAATGCAACTGTTAACTTTCCTAGCAACTGCTGGAATAAATTATGGAGTAAGGACGTTGCCGAGTAGTAGAGTATTGATTTACGACGCTTTTTTTTAGCGGAAACGTAAGCTTTATTCATATTTGACTACTTTTACCTTAACAGCAACAAATTTTTGAATCCGTATGTACATCTGTAGTGATTATCTAATCCCTAAATAACTATTTCGTAATACACTTTTGAAAATGTAGCTTAAGATCAATGTTAGAGCTATAAGCTTCGTTAATATTTGAAGAGAATCAGAATTCACTGTCCATTTCGATTAACGACAAAACCTCGCAAATACACGGCGGAATCAGAATTAAATTGACACTTTCGACACGTCCCGAACATGTAACGTGCAGATATGATGAGATTCTCTCAAATAAATAGCTATTGAAATACATTGAGTAGGGTGGAATTAAAAGCCCTCGTGTGAAAACGGGCGTTACGTGGATAATTTGCATTTAAAGTGAGGTAATTTGGGTCAGCGCGTACAAAGCGGTGTAGTGTTTACACTTCTCATCCTATGATCCTATACTAACCCATTGTACATTTTCTATACTTATATAATGGTCATTTCATATACGTTATCAGATAACTAGGTCCCTGTAGTAATTTGCAACTATATATTATGCTTTAAAAAAATGAAAATCATAATATTATAGCGTTACGAGTACGTACCACTATCACTTCATTAATTTATTGACATGAGGATAGAGAAAATTCTTTGCAACTTTAGGGACTTTAGTGAATAATCCTCAAAAGCTACAGATAGTTAGCTGTAGCTATAGAGGAAATTTTAGCTGTAACTACGAGGAACTTTACTATAAACACGCAAGAGACATAATGCAGCGGATACTGGACGAGCGCAGAAAACATCATCCGAATACTAACGAAAATCTGACATCAACTTTCTCCATTCTACTCAGTTGCCTAATGGATAATGACGTAAGAGCTTCAGTTTGTTTTATTTTACTCTTTAGTGCTACATGTTTAATTGAAAAATATTTAATAAATAGCAACGCTCTGTGCATTAATTTAAATACTAGAGAATCGTTTGTATTGACAGTATAAATATGCCTAGTCTAACCGAAAAACATTTTGAAAACTACTGTGACACCGAAATCCATTTATTAAAAAAAATAGGCAGTGCCAGACGACCTTCTGCTTTTGAAATCTTTTACACAATTTAAAAGCTTTTTGCGTTGGAAAACAAAGGGTTGCGCACATTACATTTCACAATGTTTTATCCCCGGAATGTATACATTTTTTAATGACTCGTATCGCTGGCATATTATATTACACGTGAGGGATATCGTTTACGTTATTATGCGGGAGTGAAATATCGTAATAATATATTTATCACCAAGTCCACTTATATTTTTCATGATAAATGACATATGACGTCATTTTATGCTTTTGCAATATTCATCGTTACAACCCATAAACAGCTTTCCTCACAATGTTTTCCTTCGCCGAAGCAAGTGATATACTTACCTGTTAGTTTCTAATACGCACATAACGTTAAGAAAATCAGGTGCGTGCTAACCCAGGAACCCAACGTTGAAACCACTAGCCTATCACTGCTTATACAATAGTAAACAGTTTATATTTCAATAAAATTATATGAACTCGTACTGGAGTGAAAAGATACTCGTAATTTCTGTGATTTACAACACATGTTGTAAAGGACATTTGTTTGAAAACTTTAAGCGCTTAGACCGTATATAGTATCGTATCCCCAATGGATGGAATTTCATTAATCATTTAATGGCCGCTAAAAGTTTAACGTTTGTACAATTTTAGCTACGAGTAGCACAGGTCACAACCATTTATTACGTAGCGGTTTTATTTTTGGCAATTTTAATTGTTTTTAAGAGGTCAGATAACTAGAATAACTTTTTAATCATGTAGGTACTAATAGAGTAACATAATTACGTAATTTATATTTTGTAATTTGTTTTTATGTCTACAAATGAGTGGATTTTTTCTGACCTTTTTCAAATTAAATCTTCACTTCTAAAGTAAGCAACGTTAACTATTGCGCGCTCCGATTGTATCGTACGATTTATTTTAGTGGTTAATTGCGGCTATCGTGGCAGAGCTTGCAGATTTACATGCAAATTAAAGCAACGGCTAATATTAGCACAGCGGATTTGATTCAGGGACTTTGTATCTGGTCGGTTGGCTTACAAAGAAAAGAATATAGCTGTACTGGCAAAACAAACACGCCAAACAGTTCTGTTTGATCACGTTAGTGGTTTTTGCGACGAGTTATCAGATATCGATTATTATTAGATCAGATGATATACTCGACTAGAATCACTATTCGTTATTCGAATTTGTTTTGGAAAATAGTTTAAAAATAGTATCAGAATAAGTTATAGGGCTCTATAGTAGAGTTAGGGACACCAGATAAGACTGCCGTCCCCCCGGGTTTCCCCGGATATGTCGTAGTTAAGGGGATGTCCGGGAAAGGCCCGGGTGGGTTTTCAATAACGATGGACAATTGAAAATGAAGCAAAAATAAATTTTGAGTTAAACATTCTTTTATAATCAGTAGTCGTATTCAAGCAATTCAAGTATTACCTTGGCCTAAAAATCATGAAGTGCATATTTTTTTATGAATGTCGTTGGGGGATGAACCCGAATTTCTCCCTTTCCGGATTTTGGAAATTTTTGTCCGGAATGGGAATTTAGTTCCCCACAATCACAAAATAGTGTAAGTGCTTAAATGTTTTTAAATTATATAGCTTTAAGTAGTAGGAAGCTAAAATCTAAGATGAGCGAAAAATCGTTAAGCGATAATGGCTTTTAAATTAAAACGTGCAAGATGATGAAGAGATGGAAAGTTAAGTAAAAAGAAAAGCCAATGATACAAACTATTATTTATCATTAGTGGAGCGTTGGGAAAATTTTACACTATACTTAATACTTCCTACGAAAGTTTCTGTTAATTTTTTTAAGCTGATTGCTTGTTTATTTGTTAACCAATTTAAGTAATTAAACACATTTACTAAGGTAAAATTTTATATGAAATTTTCCTTATTCCAAATTATTGAGATACTTATTACTTATCTAAATAAGTAATTTCTTAAGAAAGTATGGTAGTATCTAAGCGAGGAGTATTTTGTTTCCTGTTTTAAAAGGTTTTTATAATTTCGTATCTTATCCATTGTAATTTGGAATTCCAATACCCACGCTCCTCTTAAAAGAAAATTTTATTACATTGTCCTTTTTTAATTGTATGTTACAGTCGTCAGACGACCGGCAGTAAAACCTCACTTCCAATATTATTCCCTCGAACATTGAGGAATTTTTTACAGTACCTATTATACCTACCGTGTATATGCACAACAGTAGGTACGCATTTTGTAAAAAAACGGCTACTTTAATATTACAAACAGACACTTCAATTTTATTTAGATGTATCTATAGATAGGTGCTATAGAACATTATGAGTTTATTTTTTTTGCAAACTTTCCTACTACTCCACTTAATGCTGGCTTGATTATACATTAACTTTTCAAGTAAATGTCTAGATAATATTCAATTGTTTTTATCCTTACAAAGTAAGGTGAAATATACAAGTAGTAATATCAACGTAGGTCCAACGCTAGCAGCTACGAGTATCTTCAAGAGTTGTAGCAGTACATAAAATTTTCATAAGATTTTCTCGCTGACTTCTATTTGAATATTGTACAGAAAATTTCTGTGTAAATGTTTAAAAAACCCTCACTCGAATCTCATTCGCGTGAAAAGTGTGTTTCGCCCCAATTTTTTCATCGATACGGAACAATATCTTGGGTTATTTGTAAAATAAATGGGATTTTACATTATACCGTGCCTTATATTAGACAGTTATATGTTTGCGGATTTTTAAATCGAGATTGTGTCGACCACATAAATGTAAATTTAAATATTTACCGTACTGAGTGAGATTCACAAACCAAATGTTTGTGTCGTTAATTTCACAGAACAACGAATAAAACATACATTTTTTTCCGTGGTTAATTTAATAAAATGAATCTACTCTTTCTTTCTGAAAACTTAATTAAGTATATCACACACACACACACATATAATAGGTACATACAGTTAATGAAAAAGTAATTACGTAGCACAAAACACTTAATTTAGGTACTACAGTATCTGCTACCAACTAATTTAATACTCGTAGAGGACCAATAAATTAATGGGTTAAAGCTTGAAGTTAATCCAAGCGTAAAGTTTTAGTTTATAAATGCTTCAATGTTAGTATTTTAATTAATTCTAACCCTAAAGTCTTTGTAAAGGCATGAAATTCAACCCTAAACCTATGTTATGAAATGACTGTTGTAGACAGTTAATTTATTTTCTTTTTATGCTGAGTTATAAAGATAAAAAAATACTTTTTGAATATTCGTCGAGAAAAGAGTTGTTAGTTTTAGACATGGTAATAAAATTGAAATCTTAGTTTGCAAAGCCTTTTTCTTATTCTTATCAAACGAGTATTCAATAGGTTAAATTATATTAATACAAGATACAAACTACTGGTATTGAAGTTCAGTAGTAATTGGTAGCTATATAGGTATTTTCCAATCGCAATAAGAGTAGAATGATGCTATTATAATTATACTATGAACGAAAAAATAGGCTCAATGCTTAAAACCTTTATAATAATTTAACAAAATATTTAACTACAAACAAAAAATAAAGTTTGTAATTAGGAAAATCCAAATTCAACCCTCGTCAGGACTTGTTATACCACAACACAATAATGATCGCGGTAACCAGTAAAACAAGGTCTATTGTGTTATCAGATTTTGTCAAAACAATTTTGTTGAACTTAGTTAATATTTTACGCAATTTTCTACGATGTTTTGTGAAAGATTTTAGCGAAATAGCGTTCGTGTCAGTTTTTTCTCTTTATTAGGGTTTTCATAATGCAAATATTAATTAATCCATACCAAAATTATAAATAAGAACAAACGAGATTTGAAATAATTATTGTAAGGACGATAACAATGCAGGAAATGAAACGCTAATCACTAAGATCGTAACATAACTAACATTACAGATGTCAAGAATTTTCTCGAATGTACCTATTTGAGTGACTTTCCACGTTACAAAATCGCCTACAGATGAAACATCTATCTATTAAGATTTACTTCCGCTAAAATGTCCAATTCACTCGAGCATAGTGGGACAAATCGACAAGGGAAACCACAATATTTATTCATTATCGTAGTCAGAGCGGCACTTCCTGCGGCTAAATTGTGGCTTCTAACTGGCTATTGGTCGATCTGCCGCTTTATATTAAGCTTTCAGAGAGTTTCAGTTTGCATTCAAATGTCCTCATTGAAGTTCGAAAGTAAGTACTCCATTCTAGTGGATAAAGTGTGAACTTTTACATTGTTAGTAAAAGCGAAAACTTGCAAGAGCAAAGTTTTTGTACCATTAAGCTGTTACTTTGTACCTACTACATTCACGGAAAGATAAATTTGTACCGTCGTGGAAAGGTATTATGAAGTGAAATGCATAATAGGCACATTTTAATGTATAAGGCGTTCCGTTCATTGAATTGCAGAAGACCCTTCTCTTGTCGTACCCTACTGAACAATGGCGTCAAGGCTCTTTTGTTGAATGTCACAGGTCTATTGAAGTCTATTTAGTTACTCATCTCATCTCATTCCATTGGTTTTAATGGTGGTGGTGTTTTTTTATATCTACTCGTAAATACGCAATCGTAAAATCAATCATGAGCACAATAAATTTTTTAATGAATTTCGTTACGTAACTTAACATATACATACCTACCTACAAAGGAGATAACCAAAATATTATGTAGTGACTAATGATAATACATCACAATTTAAAGGTGATACATAACTTATACGCATGAATATAGTATTATTATTTTATCAAAACAGTTCTGTAATATAAACAATGGCATAGAAAAATGATTGTTTGGGTTTACGTAATGGAGAATAATGGAATAAGCGCGGGATTCGAGGAACCAGCAACCTGTTACAGTTTCGTTCTTGAACATTTATTTTTCTGTACAAACGCAGTACAATTTCCTTAGTTTCATAATTTATATTTAGCTTACGCTATTCGTTTAACAGTGGCATGAATAACTACAGGTATCACGTTTCAAATAAATAGCTACGGTATATTTTTTCTGCGAAGACTTTTTATAAATTTCAACTCTTTGGATGTTGAAAAATTACTCATCATAACGAGAACTAACGAGCTGAAACTTGATTGTTAAAACATTAATGTTTGGTTACATACTAGAATGTAAATATCTTGTATAAGGGAATGCATAAATGTATCGAATGTAGAGCATTTTTTGATACTTTTGGAAGTTGGGTTATAGGTGAACCGATGAGTTCAAAAGGTTTTGTAAGTACCAAAGAAAAATGTCACAAATAAGAGAAGACCAACAAACCAGCAGACACGAAGACCTGGATAAATGACAGCTAAATACTGATGATTGATTGTTATGTTTATCAATACTTTAGCATCAGTAAGTGCGTAAGTACCTACCTACTGTAAGAATGAATTCGGTTTTAATTTTTCCGTTGCAGGTATTTTACATTTTATGAAAAAAAAAAACACGTAACCACCCTTTGGATCGATCGGAAGTGATTAGTATATTAATTTGTGGAAAACTTGGAAATATTTCTTTTTAATCTGTCATCATGACAGTGCTACAATTTTGAATGTTCTGAAGTCTCATATAACACAGTTATTTATTAATTCCACTATAATTGAAATTCTTGACTTAAAGTTTAATGGCGTAGAAGACTTAACTATTTCTACTCCATAAAGTTTGTCATAGTTTAACGAGAAATACTTTAATGGATTGTAATTATTGAATTATTTGTTCTAGACTCATGCGTATTCGTAATTAACCTAATTGCGCAAGTATTTACTGAATACAGAAATAATACTGAAAATACACGCAACATTCAAAGTACATTATTGTAACATTATTTTCTGTGTTATGGGAGTGTTCAAGTATTAGGTAACGCAATTTGTGGGGGGAGTCTTGTAAAATGTTATGATGCGTTACATAGGTGGGAGGGGGTATCGAACAATGCGTTACGTAACATTTCTTTATTACCAAAAAATAGGTAATATAATTTATTCTCCTAAGCCGGGAAAAATGACAACTTTTTCAAATAAACATGGTCATTTGTATGTTATGTAACGTGTAGTAGGGAGGGAGAGGGGTGGTACAGAAA
>LGAG01000388.1:391254-406175 GCA_001278395.1 Lerema accius
AATAATCAAGAAAATAGCGCAACAAGCCGGGGATCTCTACAAAAAAAGATAAAAAGCCAATAAAAAAAATTTATACGGGTTAGAGCTCTAATTTAAAGTTTTTTATCGATAATTTTGTGCAAATATTCAAAATACCTCGGGCGGTCACTTAGCCCTGTGGCACATTGTATATCGATATCTAATGCGAGTATAGACGACCCCGTAGCCTAGTTGTAAGTGACCTGAGGGGCCCCGGATTCGATATCCGGCCGGGTAAATAAAGATAAATGTTTGTTGTCGATTCGTGAACTTTAATGATGTCTTATTTGTGTTATCCGTGCCACCAGCGACAAAGGAAGTAAACAGGGGTATGAATAAAATTGTTCGTCGTTTGTTCGTTCTTTGGTAGGTATGATTTATTTTTTTGTTGAGATAACGTCCTTAGCGCTTAGGTATAAAGTTTGCTATTATTTACACCTACATGTAAAGATTATGACTGAAATAACTGATTCTAATAGATCCTTTTTTTTTAAAAGCTGAATTCTTTATGTGTTGACAAAGAACAACGAAATACATAAACATGGTGTTGAAAAGAGACGTAAGAATAAATTGGTTTCGACTCAGAGGCCCGATGTTTAATAAATGGAATAGCAGTACATGTTTATACTTGTTTACTTAACTAAAGACCCGTAGATTAGTATAAGATTGTACTGTAATCTTTAATTAACAAGCGAGACTTTGAAATGCATTGTATGTAATTTAATTAAGTTAATAATTTTGTACGAAAGCTTCTAATGTAATTCCAATTTTCATTTGCCTTGCGGAACGACTTCAAACGCAATTTCATGTTTATTGTTGGCAGCGACGCTACAAGTATCTTGTTTGACGCCGAGCTTACGTTTTGTCGGCAGTTTCTACAAAATATCAGACAAATGAGACTGGAAAGTCTCGTAAAAAGCCGATATCACTTATATGCCTCAGTGTGTTAAGTAATTGGGATGTTAGTTGATACCTTTAGGCTGAATTAAAGTCGAAAAAAAACAGTAGTAGTAACAAAAAAAAAATGTGTGCAGTTTACATGTAGTAGAAGTGAAACTTTAAAAAATGTTGGCCTGAAGATAATGAGATTAATGTAATGACGCGTATCCCAAAGAAGTCACCAATTTTTTAAAACTTATTGCGCTATCTATTATAACTACTTACAAACTAGTAAAATGACAAATTAGTATCACTACAAGATAATAGATGTCGCTAGTAAGAAACTCTCGTGCTGCCATCTAGTGGCCAAATAGTAACACTGTATAATGCTGCTCTATCTTTTTTCCCTCCCATAAGTCATCTGTCTCTTTTAGTGCAACTTTCTCTTTTCATCGAATTTCAAATCACAAGAATACTATGGACGTTTTAATTTCAAAACACAAAGAAATATACTACCAACAATTATTGGTTGTTTAATGTAATTTAAATATTCATCGACTCCAGTTGAAAATCTAATTTAGGTATAAAGTAAGGCAAGCTTTATCTTTTTCTATACAGTCAATTTACTATAAGTATAGAGGAAGCGAAGCACTTTAGGAAAATCTCCGGACTTTGAGAAAAATGGATTGAGATAAAACAGATCTCCGCTACTCAAATAAATTTGCAAAATTCTGACGAGCTCAGTTTTTTGTTTAGTGAAATCTTGCCTTGTATGCCAGTATTTATTTTAGTAATTTAGTAAACTAGTAGTAACTTATAGTAGTAGTAATAGAGTTTAAAATGTGTCATTGGATTCGTCTTGCTTGTAAGAGTTTTGTGAGCTATAGATTTTTTTAAATACCTCCCCCCAATATTCAGGAGCCGGGTTTTTTGATTTCCTAATAATGATTACATGTTTAGTAACACTACATAGTAGCCATAGCCAAAAGGATAATTAGTTGCTTGCGTGGGATAAAAAGGTATATTCAATTTATTTCACTAATATCCTACTAATATTATAAATGTGAAAGTTTGTAATGATGTTTGGATGTTTGGATGTTTGGATATTTGGATGTTTGGATGTTTGGATGTTTGGATGTTTGGATGTTTGTCCCTCCTTCACGGTCTAACCGCTGAACGGATTAAGCTGAAACTTGGTACACAGATAGGTTGCATCCAGGAATAGGACATAGGATACATTTTATCCCGATTATAGGTTCCCTTGGGATAAAATCAATATTTTGTTTATCGACTTTTCCGCGGGCGGAGCCGCGGGCATCGTCTAGTATAAAATATTTTGTAGAGTAAATAAAAGCGTTTGTAAAACAAAATAGGTAGCTAAATTACTTTGGATCGCACCGAAATTGCGTGACACGGTGAGCAAGATAAGAAAATGAAATTTATTGCGCAAGTAAATAAAAATGAATAGTTCGTAAATTCACCGTAAACACTATTCATCACAGATATTGTATGTCGGATAATTTATGAATTATGAGGTACATAAGTATTGATCATAGAATAAAGGTCATCGATACTATTGTAATCATTATTGGTCAAATAAGTTATTTCTGCGATTTATTACGATCAATATTTTAGCAGTAGGTATGATCAAACAATTTAGATATCTAAATAGCCCAACAAAAAGGCCGACTGCTAATAAATATCACTCCCACAATAGAGTTGATTACTGTTAAATTTATGCTATAATCCATCAAGTAGAGCGTGCCAAACATAACCCTCCATCTAGGGCAGTGGGGTAAAATTTGTAACATATCGATTACTTTGAATTTTTGCCGATACTTAATTTAGCAAAAAAGTAATGAAATAAGTAGGTTAATTACGTTTTGAGATAATCTACCACATATGAAATTCTTTGCGCGAATAATAGGATTACTAGCGTTCTCTTGGTAATTTAATTTCAGGTGAGTAGCGAAGCATTGTGCATTATACTTTTATACCTTGGGTATTGTCGCAGGGTGTTGGCGGATAATATTATTTGCAGCTATCGTGCTCATTATATTCCTAGTTTGTACCTACTCTGTATTCTTTTAAATTTTAACTTGATGCAATATTTATTACAATATAGTCGTATGCGGGATGAAGTTGAATCTATTCTATAAGCCGAGACAGAAACGCAAAGCTAAAATTTGCTAGAAATAAACACGGTGCAAGATCACAATACAATAAAAAAACTCGTCAAGAAATACAATGTACAGAGGTATTTCAATTGTGTGAACAAAAACACATAATGCAAATACGAGTATTATGTAACTACCCAAAGCCTAAAGTTAAATTAAGAAATCTAATGTAACATCATTACATAACATTGAGATGAATTGCAACTGAAATATCTTTGCAGTTAATCTGATTCAGTTAGGTAACCCGTTTCCAGTATAATTTATGAATTGAACCTCAGTCTACAAGCAGAACTAAAATGAGGTAAATTTCGGGCGTCTCTTGTAATTAGATTGAAGTTTCTCTTTCTTTAAAACCTTAATTTTACCTAGCGCTGTATTCATGTGAAATACGGAAAACATAAAATTGTGAATAAACATAAAGAAGTCACTTCGACTACGGTGGAATCTAGGATTTATGAATATTGCTTTGTTGAAGTGACTCAGATTGCAAAGTGCTGTTTTAGTTATCTCTGTTTCGTAAATATCGTCATACACTTGTATCGTCAGAAGCTGCGTATATTTTGAAAAAAAAATAAAAGATTAGTAAAGTCCGAACTGAAATTACCTGGGCTTTTGTATCAGTATTGTACTGTAGATACCTACTGTAGATATTGTATGAAAATTGCGCACTTCTGAAAAAGCGAGTCATATTATAAAATAGACAGCGTCGTTGCCACGGAAGAAATGAATGTATTATTCCTTGTTCTGTCGTCGTTCCTATATTGTTAGAAATATAAGAGAGTAAAAATGTTTTCTCAAGCAAGCATTTCTAATTCCTTTTTTTGAAACTCGTGTGTAGGTAAATTTTATAAAACTTTTATATTTTGTAATTTTATGCACACGCATAATGTTTACTGCATAAAAAATGACTTTCAGATTTGTATGTTTAAGTAATTCTGTGGACGTAGTTGTCGTTATTTTCGTATTACACATACTTACACGATAATGTCTAAAAACTTTATTATTTATCGCCGTCTTTCTAACCTCAGAATAAATTTAGAAGTTTGCTTACAGTCCAAATTCGGTTATGAAAAGATTTTGTGTAAACTTAGTTACAGTTTAATATTTTGATTCAAAATAGAAAGGAAATTGTTTAAAATCATTCTCGTGTTGATCTTCCCATCCCTTGTCAAACAGACATTATTTTCGTAGGTACCTAACAACGTAGCGAAAGGATGGAGTTTTAAATTTTAGACGGGTTTCAACCAGAAAGATCTAAACACTGTTTTTATCTCACTTTTTCATTTATATTCTTATTAGTAGTGGACCCGTCCTCACTTTCTACTACTATTCTATTTTTTTCAATATGGCTGACTACGTCTGTCCGTTGTTGCGTGATGATTTTTCAAACACACAGACAAGCAGAGCCCCCCCAACTTTCAATTTTATTATAAGATAGATAGATTATAATAATATCTACCTAATCTCAAACTCAGAGAACTAGTCAACCGCATGGATCAGGCGACGTTCGCCATTTTGATGTGTAGGTAGTTAAGTAGGTAGATATGAATGATGCGAAGTTTGTTTATGACATTCACAAACAAAATGAAAATGACTTTTGAACTTATGAAAGGGAATGTTATGTAAAGGGATGTTGTATTAAACTTTTTTCTTAAAGCCGACAAAGGGGCAGAAGAATTATCAGTAACTAGGTACATAACGTTAACGTAGGTAATATTTTTTTGCGTACTTAACATTTTAAGACTTCTACTTTTTAGACTTCTTACTGTTTTGTTCAATTAGTCATTTATGTCATTATACTCGTATATTTGGATTCGTATTACAGGCTCAGTTAACATGATTTTACAATTACACAATCATGTAATCAATCAAGCATAAGTGTACTGTACTTATATTGGAATCACTAATAGGCACTACGTACAACGTACGAGCAGATTAATAACATTACCTATTGGTTAAAATGTATTAGCGGAACTCGTATACCATTTACAATATTATTGGGTGTTCTCGCTTATTCATGATTCCTTTAGATACATTTGTTCACCATCTTTGTTATAAATTATAGGCAATCGATAACTACACAATAGTAGGAACTGAAAAGAAATGGAATGGTGGGTCATTTTGGCTTCTTATTTATGTAACACAGGTTCTCAAAATTCTTATTCACCGACACTTTCTGAATGAAACAATTCAAATGTTTAACATTTTAATAGCTTCTTCCCTTAATTCTCAATATACAATTATAATTTATTCCGTTCTTGTTTACTTCATTCAAAAGATGTCTCACATTTTGCAAGAAAACGAGCTTGACAGTGTGAAAATGGATTGTTTCCAGCGCTGAATAAATAAAGCACTATTCAATAACATTATGTTATGAGGTACTTTATGTTATTTTGTCCGTTTTATGATCGTTTTATTACTGGACTACCTTTGATAAAGGGTTTCAGTGAAGGTAAATAAAATCCTGTCATATGGGCAAGAATGTAATATGGGTTCCGGGTTGAATTCGGCTCAGGGGCTGGCATTTTTGTGACAAATGAATGTTTGTGCTCGGGCTTAGAATGTTTTGGCGGTGACGTATTACATGTAGGCATATTACGAGTACATACGCAACGGTAAATAATAATGTATAAACCATTTTCACTTGTCCTATTTAGCACGCAGTTTTACGTAAATCTTGCAACGGAAATCATATATTTTCGTGATAATCATACTTTTTCAGTAATGTTCAAATGATTTCATTACTTCAATATCAAATATTATGTTTAAATATTCACAAAAACTGGTTTTGAAAATGTATGATTTTGTTATAAAAAAACCTCCTTAAAACACGACTTTAGGTAACTAAATTGCGTAGCTAATAATACCTATTTTATTATTATAGATCTATATAATGTTACATCCTTACTAAAGAACCGAAAAAAGTTATTTGTCGTCAAGTTGTACCTACTCTAAACAAAAACAGGACAGTTTTCATAACGTATAAAAAGATAATAATATGCTTTTATTTATTTCGTTATATTTAACTCTTTTAAGCACAAAAACAATACCAGAATTCCCTATACACAACAAAAATAAAGTGCAAAGTTATGTACCTACTGAATATTTCCGTTTCTATTTCTAGAAAGTATTCTTTACCAGACGTGGAAAAAAGATAAGATTGGATTTTAATCCTACCCTTGAGATGTTAGCTTCCCTACTATTGCATTAGCGAGGAAGTGTAATCAGTTTAAAAAATATTTTAAACTCGCTTTGGAAACACTGCTTTTTACAGCGGTATTACTAAAGCTTGTGCTAAAACACTGTGCCAGGATTAAATATACAGTGAAATCCTTGACCTAACTTTTATTTCGTGTCTGACACGTACCGTGACGTCAATTTGGCCACCAAATTACGAGTATGCCTTTGAAAACCATCGACCTTCAAGTACTTAATCGAAATTCTGTAACGTGTTACGTGTTCAAGGAAAATTAATGTTAATTAACTCTGCAATAGGTCACTCATGTAAATTATACTGGAAGTAATTTAGGAAATTAAAATTTAGGGAATTGATATTAGAAATTTTAGGGCTAAGTTAGTGCCTAGTATTTAGTTTTTATAAAATATTAGCTGAGTTACCAAGGAAAGGGTTTAAAAAATTTGAGGACAATGGAATGTGAACGATTTTTTAAACTTGTAATATTCTAATTTTGCCCTTTTACGACAAATTCTTAGTATTATTACTTGATTAACAAAAATATTATAACAAAATTGACCTTCCATTTTTCTTAGGTCACACAAAATAAACAATTATTTGATTACCGAAGACGACATCTTTGTTATTTCAGTGATCCTTTATAAATATCTTCTACAGTAAGCCACCAATTGAGATTCGACTTGGAGTACGTACTTTAGAGCCAAATGGCGTCAGAATATCCAATAGTAACTACAGCTTTTGACGTGTTGTTATAAATAATTCACTTAAGATCTTAGATGGCATGACCTTAGGTACGTTGTCAGTAACTACCAACCAACCAGTTTTGAAATCATTAGCAAGTTTAAAAAAATATAAATACTAGTAACCTATCTGAATTTAACTGTTGGTAAAAATTTAAAAAATAAACAAAATATTTTCTTTCAGGAACCTCACCTTCTTGGGAGCAGTTCGTCCGGGAATCCCTGGTGCAAGCAGCCTGGCCTGTCGCCCTGGTCCCTCCACCCCGACGAGCCTTCACTGTGGACCATCAGTGAGTAATAGAATAAAAAATATAACTTTTCCGTAATATTACCGTACTAATATTATCCAACATCCCCTTGTAAAGACGAGTTAGGGATTTACGAATTTAAACTTTTATCATCGCGGATAATAAACATTTTAAAACCATAACAAGTTACTCACGATTTGTTCATTTACTGCGACTGCGAACTGCGAAGGTAGGCAGGAAAAACAAGACAGACATCTGTTAGTTAGTTGTCTGTCAAGTGTCATCTGTCAAGTTTCTCTCCGCAACCTCCGCAACTATAGAGTTAATCGCGAGATGTTTAATTACACCGATATTTGGACTCAATTGCATGGGTCACGGTCTCGTTGTGGCCATGACCCATGCAATTGGGTCAAAATATCGGTGTAAATAAACAAATCGTGAATAACCCGTTATAGTTTTAAAAAGCTAGGGATAGTTTCTCTGTGTAAATAGTTGGTAAACTAGTCGAACGTCAAAACAAAGTTACCCATGGATATCACTTACACCAATAGGTAGGTATATTTTACGGTGCGTTATCCGCTACATCATAGCTATCGTCATAGAGAGTAATAGGTGCCTCAGATAGTCAGCCAATGAAGAGAGGAAAATTGAAGTATTGACTTTTAAAGCCTCTAGCCGGAATACCTACGACGATTCATTAGACATTTTGCATTTATTATCTACACTCAATAGGAATGTACAAACATTTATGAGGGATATTTTTCTATGGTACTTTGGACGATTTGTTTCCATTATTTTGTCCACGTCGGACTCCTTTGAACTGGAAAATATGTAAGATGCATAATTTATTTCCCTGGTACTGGCATTGATTTATAGATACCAGATGTCCTTCAGTTTATGTAGAATATTCAAATATATGCAGAGACATCTCGCTAACCACAGAGGTCTTATTTGTTGTCTCTTATCCCTACAATTAAACCACATGACATATTTATCTCTTTATAATTAACAAAAACCCTTAAAAATAAATGTGCAAACACAATTTACGTCATTTGTTACGTAACAATAACTTTTATTATCAAGTTCTCATACAAGAACAGCCAGGGACATCAGTGGTAACTGTATGTATTCAAATGATGTAATAACTACTCCGTAGTTATCATTTATTCATATTGTTTTTATGTTGTTATTGAATACATAATGATATTACATCATCATAAACGATTAAATATTAAGCAGGAATATTGTGATTATATTCAAATGCGTTGGTTATTTCGGAGCAAAATTGCTCTTTTCGAACCTGAATCATGTTTATGTATGTCTTGGTCATACTCAAATCTATACTACACTAAAACTCAATGTTTAAAGACTTACAAATTAAATACTAAAAGTATATTTAAACCACAAAACAGAGAGAAACTTAAAGCTAATAGACATGTAAATAAAAATGCAAGATAATTAATCATTTTATCGAATTAACATCTATAAAGTTTGGTCAACAATAAAATGCAATTATTCAATAAGGCATACAGACATCAACCTAGTTGTTATGAATAAAGAACCAGATAAGTTACACGTGTTGTTAATACAACTGGCTGAACATATAGAACAGATTGAAAGCTCAATGGATGTTACGTTAGTTCCACATAATAATGTATCTTGTGTCATATCATATGATATGAGCATAAAGTGATTCATCGTCTTTCATGTTGGGAACATAATGGACACTGTCTACATACTCGTATTATGTCGTTTATTATAAATGCAACATAAGGCATAACATATGGAATTTGTACGGTTTGTACCATCTAGTATTAAACATACCTGTAGTGTAAGTAAACTGAAATGATTGTAGATTCGATTCTTTATTTGTAGGTTGAAATATATTATATTGATAATTTTTATTAAGTAGTACCTACTATTAAACGCTGGACCCACTAAGTTCTTTATACAAAGGTATTATCACGAAAAAATAAAATACCTAACTAGGAAGACTTAACTTACATTATCTCGTTTTACCAGTTACCGACGAAAATCGTTTTCTTTGGTAATTCGATCAGAATGAAATTTCTTGCCAGCACACGTCTTTGGCACATAAGTTTATTGCGTCAGCAGTTTCGATCGATGAGGTTTATGCAATCGTTGAATAAAATGAAAGGATCAAAAAAGTTTTACAGAATTGTCTTGCAAAAAAGAACTGTTAAATCGGAAAACAAACACTCAATTTATTTTTTTATTTTACACTTATGGTGTTCACTGTTGTCGAATATATTTTCTGGCTGATGGCGAGAATGTAGCAACATTTAATTGATGCATAACAAACTCTTTACTCCGTAAATATTATGCAATATGCTTATTACTACGTAATATTTTTTACCAAGTAAGTAAACATTATTATGGAGAACGACCAAGCTTTAGGTACTTTTTAACTAAGATGGAGGGTGTAAATCAGGCTTTGTAGAATTAGGGGCTTGGCTTGGGCTTGGCTGTTCATGAGATCAGATAACTTTTTAACTCTAAAAGCGTTAAAAACTTGGCAACCTATTTTACATAAAATATTTTTGGTAGGATTAACTTTTTGTATGTGAACGAATTATAATTGTATCAGTTGAAATATTGGCAGGCAGAATAATTAACAACAAAAATAATTAATCTCGAAACAAAAGCTACGAGTATAAACGTCACGTTTGTTTGCCCATCCATTGTCCTATTAGCTTTGTAATACTTTTTTCACTTGCATCCTCGGCTCACTTGTAAAATCATAAGCAGAGGTCATAAGGTATAATTATTTTTGTATATACCTACGAAATAAAATACTAATAAATAAACGTTGTTACAAAAATAAACGTTGTTATTTATCAGTATTTTATTGCGATGTTTACTGACATAAAGTTTCGAGCACATCGACTCTTATTTGTGTGTTAGAGAGCCGAATGGGACTGTTTTTATAAGCGTGTGTACAAATCAATACAGGTGCTTGACCGAAAAATGGTGTCTGAGGTTCTTGTCCTGAGGCAATCCTGTCGTTATTTGAATGTCAACGTAGCAACGACATATCATTTGTTAAGTTAGAAACTATTTACATTGCAATTTTATATTTTCAACATTTATTTGATCTTTGTTTTTGACACAATACGAGTAGACACCTCTTTTCTGGACATTATTTTTACATAACAATCTTAGATAACAATATAATAAACTAACACGAAATTAAAGTAAATAAATTGCTAATATAAAATTATGTTATTATTACTTGTAACAGAATTTCATTGTTATAGAACAAAAATATATTTGGAATAGTTATAAAATGAAGCAAGAGTTAGAAAGCTTTTAGCGTAGTATAATAAATGGCCCTTTTACATGTTCACATATTAATACAGCAGACTGAATTAATTGTATTGTACAATGTTAATGAGACACTATTTTTAGGTACAATATAGTAATAAAGATAAAGACAACAATTAAATGATTTCACTAGAGGATTTAGAACGTGATCATGAATGCGAAACTCGTATTTACATAGGGTAGGCCTAGCGGTTTGCCGCAGGATCAATCAACTGAGAACAATAATAAGGTCTGTTATCACGATCCTGATATAACGTTGTTAGAATAATCAGGGACATTTGTGTAAGTAGATAAAATCTCCATTAAAACACATGGGACACTTGTATAAGTACATGAAATCTTTTCTTAAACACAGAATTATATTTAATAGTGTACCTCTTGCTGGACTTTTATTTACGTCACCTGATTTCATGTTGAACGGGTTAATGAGTTAACTACCTGTGACTAATTACTAGCAGAATGCACCTCGGGTTATGACCATTTCTTTAATCATTTTTATTTTAACCTTATAGTTCTGTTTCGTATTGAAATGTCAGAACGATGACGCAGCTGTATTCATTAATTTATGACTTCACTATTACGACCTTATTTCGCGTTGATATTACAGTAATAATGACATTGAAATTGCGTAGTTGAAGACTGTAATCATTTTATTTTACTGACAGCTATTTCCGGTTACAATTGCGGCTGGCCTGGATGGGTTCCATTTTTAGATTATTTACGTGGAAACGTACTTTTAATATTTTTTCATAAGATACGTGAGTATTCTGTAAATATATTAAGAGTATCTTTAACGGTTGTAGATATCCTAGTGATAAATGGACGGACTTACAGATAAATATTATTAATAAATTCCCGCTGACACCATTTGTTTGCGGAACCCTAAAAATGTAGTTAATTTTATATAATTTTATTGAATAATTTTCTATAAAATAGAACAAAATAAAACAAAATAAATATTTGCTAAAATTTAAAAAATCTTCAAGCGCGTCTGATCGAGGCAGTGTTCCAAGAATACTGGCAGCATTTCCTCGCTGAATAGCGAGACTATATTATATTACACTTTTAAATAGATAGTGCAGCTACTTGACTTGTTAAAACAAGACCGTGTATGTGGAATAATTTAAATTAGACCGGCTTTTCGCTGTGAATATCTCAACGGGTTTAATTGCCCTTTTGCCCTCAACGTTCCCTTGCTTTTACTACCGTTAAATTTTCGCTTAGCATATTTTGCATAACAATTTGTATCCTTAGAAACCCTCATGCAAATTGTAAATTCTTTAAATAAAACTTTTTCGTTTATTATAAAAAACGTAGGGTCTCATTTTTCTTTTGACCGTACCCGAGCAATACAAGGTTATGTCAGACAATAATAACTAAGGAATTATTACGAGCTAGATTCATATGACCTTTGAACATTTCTGAATCAAAAACAACGTCGAAAGTTTCGCCCACACCAGGCCCATATCAAGCTATCAAGTACCAAACATGTCAAATAATAATATCTCCTCGGGGAACCTGACAAAGAAAATAAGGTCCATCTGCTTACAAAATATACCGTGAAAACAAGTGAAGATCGATGTCTCTACGCAGTCAACAAACGGAAAAAGTGGATAGACTGTTTTTGTTGAATAATAAATTGGTCGGGAAAAGTTTCTTTTCGTATATCATCTACATCACCCAGTTACATAATGTTGTGATAAAAAACTTGACGTGGTTTTTCAGTTAATTTATTAGTCCGGTTTAAAATACGCAAAAGCAACGCAAAAATAAAGCATATAGTTCGCTATAAGCTTTGAGCGCCTTAAAACATCCTCTAGGCCAGTGTTTCCCGAACTTTAAAGAATGGAACACCAACGAAATACCTTTTATTTTGTGAAACTCCATATCAAATGATTATAATTCAGCACTGAAATTAATGTACGAATTTTTTAATTAATTTTGGCTTAGCAATGATGACTATTCTACGGAAACCTACCGTTTCGGCTAACTCAGTTTGGGAATCCCTATGTTTATGGACTCAGTGATCAATGGAGCTCATGTTCTGTAATGGACCATTAATGGGTAGAAGCTCGAAGAAAACTTTACATTATGCATAAAGAAATATCTCCTTTTTCCACATTCATGAAGCTTGGAGCGTCAATATTTTCCGTTCGTTTAACGCTAAATATGTAAAGAAACTAACCACGCCATTTATAAACCAATTCGCTCGACGGAGATAGACGTTATGGAGTCTCAATATTACGTATTTACTGTGAGTTAAATTTGTATTCTTATTCTGAGCTCTCATTTTAGTCAAGAATTCTAAGAAATATTTATGTTTTTTCAGGGATATTAAGGGTGGTTCTTCGTAGATAAAAGTCTGAAATAATGTTAGATTATTTATCAGCATCGGTCATTCGAATAGCCACTTAGTTGCTATGCTACACGTAGTAGTTGCTGTGCTACGCGTAGTGGTTGCTATGCAACGTGTAGTGGTTGCTACGCTGTGTATGGGGATTGCTACGCTACACGTAGTGGTTGCTACGCTGTGCATAGGGATTGCTACGCTGCACGTAGTAGTTGCTACGCTATGCATAGCGATTGCTATGCTGCACGTATTAGTTGCTACGCTGTGCTTAAGCACAACATTTAAATGTTACACTGTACGTAAGGCTCAATACGCTATGCCTGATAGTTAGCGCTTCACATAGTAGTTTATTAAGAGTAGTATGACACCATCACGTTACTGGGAGTCACAATCAGCAAATTACCATCCATTTGGTTAACGATCCCTAAGTACAAGATTTACGTCGCATGGAGATTATTATGTAAATAATTTATTTTATTTAACCTATAGATGTAAAAGCAGTTCGATGCAAATATTTACTGGCGCTGTTGAAATGACCTATTAAGCATTGCATTTAATATCCGGAGTAGTGCCACTGTTCCCGTTGTCATATAAATAGACGCGGATGAAGCGTAATACTTTTGCAGATTTCTAGGCCATATCCCTGTTACAGAAAAGTGAATAAGAATAAGAAATAACACTGAACATTATTTATATGTTAGAATGGATTTTGATTAAGGAATGATGTTGATCAAGTACATCATATTCCAATCAAAAGCTACTCGTATGTATCCAATCATGACGTATAAATGCCACATTAGATTTTCGTATAAAAATCAATACTTACGTGTGCTTTGTAACTTATTAAACTTGCAAATGATGACTTTTTATTACTGCTTTTGTACTTAACAATGGTACCTACTAAAATTTATTTGTGAGGTGATGTCATATTCGATTTTATAGCATTTATAGCCTTGAACTGTTCAGTTATTATTATCATATCCCCCAAGGCTTATGCCTATATCAATGGAGCGTTATCGCTCGAGGTATCAATTCTGGCCACTATTGGAATTAGATTACTGACCATATTATTATCTAGTTTAACCATTAAATTACGGCATTAAAAATATCAATATTTTTACATTAGATAACTTATGTCCAAAGTTTTGAAGTGGTCGTATTCGTTAAAGTGCTACTAAATAAATCTTACACTTTATATTTTGCCATCAAAGGCTCACTCTATGTACCTACATGTACTCGTACATATTTAATGTCATGGGGAAATTGCTTAAATCCCGCGAGACTAGTTGGTTGGACGTAGTTCTCTTCTTAATACTGACTGAATAATAAAAACAAAATGGAGTCAATATTTTTTTATTTTATAGTCTGAATAAATTATGATTGGTTCTGTTTGTTATCATTATGTGGTAGTTCCTATATTATGTTGGAACCTGAGAGGATTTTCAACGGCATAAAAATTGATTTTTATTTTGGTCACTTCTTCACAAACTACATTGTAACCCTGTGTACCCTCTAGTGTAGGTACTAATTAATGGGTTGAGAACCTAAATATTAATATTAATGAATGCAGCTAAACATACAAGTACGCCGACGTATTAAAATGTTTGCTTCAGAGCGGCGTATTTACATTTACAACGGAGCAACATTTTCCGTGCCTCCCTCAGGTACAGTAAGCTGTATAAAACCCAACAAATTTGCGTAACTTTAGTTTAAAGTTTAAGATCGTAAGTTTTAACAGTCTTGGCACACAGCCACAGAAGTTGATACCAGCTGAATATTCTCTACTGGTTTAGCTTAAAAATTTTCACACGTTCGTTGCTGATAGCAGATTATAATATCTATAAGGTAAGGTGGGGTAAAACTAACACACGGGGCAAGACTAACACTGTCTATTATCTCGATATGCACTTGAAGAAACGACATGTGTGTGTTTTAGCCGGGAACATTTACGTTTGTTCTATCTTACAG
>LGAG01000388.1:406213-418741 GCA_001278395.1 Lerema accius
TAATTATATAACTTATATTTAGTTATAAAACTTGAACATTTATATACATTGACCAGAATTACATAGGTATTTTACGTAAACTTTTCATAGAATTTCTTACGAAGAAATTATTACTACAAGGTCCTATGAATAAATATCAGTAAAATGAAAGTTCCGACCATACTTTTGCAACTATTTTTTCTTTAAACGAATGTATTGTTAGATATATTTTCCAATTCGTTGCTTTCAATTGCATTTTTATTACTGTTACGAATCGGGAGTTAGAAATAGATTTCTCTAGATGCCGATAAAGTAATTTAAGCGTAACGGACTCGATGACCGAGAGGGGACCATTAAACCGATGCAAGGCTCCCGGAACATGTCTATTAAATCTCCAGTTCACAAAGCTATTGCATTCTAACATATTTATTTCTTTTGTTAGGGTTACCTGTTGGTAACATACATGCATTATTATTAATAAAAAAATAAAGTTATCTCTTAAATTAGTCCTAATTTTATAGGCTACTACGATGTATATCGTGGTCAACACAAGATAACGTAAACTTATTCGTAACTAAACAGAAACAAAGTCGTGTAGGTACTTGATGATTAATTGAAATTTATATAAGGCAATGGACATACAGAACGATCATACCGAAGTAGCTAAATAGTAGCCAGGTTATATAAGTCCTTCCGTTATTTTTCTTTCCTAAGAAATGATAATTCATGCACATAACTTAGAAACAATAGAGATGTTCGGGATTCAAACAGTCTTGCGTTGGTAAAATATTCAGTTAAATAAAGCGATTCACACATTCACATTTTTAACACACAAACAAAATTTGTGATCATAAAAATCAAATTTTATAATTCGCCTAGCAACCTACTCTCAGTTCGATTTCGTTAACCGTAACCATAATGACAATACTCGAAACAAATTGCTTCAGGCGTCATATGAATTTCCAATATACAGTTTTCAACGAGGTCACTGTTACAATTATTAGTATAGATACCTATAAAGTTACGAGCTAACAATGACATGAAGGCATGAAACGAATGAATCTGATGTAATTTATTGTCCCGTTCGATCGGCTGCCGCTATCGCATGTTATATTCTCGTAGAAGTTTCGATCGATTGTGTTATTTTATTATAGTTTTGCTGAATAATGTAAGTTGTCCTTGAAACTTTTTGACAATCGTTATTATGTCTGACCCGCTTGATACTACGCTAATTAGCAAATGAATCCCTCGAGCATCCATTTCATTATAATTATTATACGTTATTCTATTATACAGTTATGTAGGTATTATTGACTACTAGTTATTACGCGTGTCATTGGACATGCGATGCCAATGGAATGGACATAAGGCTAAAAGTAAGGTATTTTCAGCCGAGCGCATCTGAAGAAAGAAAATGTTTTTTTATGGACTACAAGCGTACGTATTTGTTTATTTATGAACATTATTTATTTGGCGTGCTTTATAAGTAATACGGGTTTACCAATTTCTGCATACGGGGCGTCATTAGATTCGTCTTTTATAAGCTATATTATATTTTTCTGTTTACTTACTCCATTATACTCCATTATATCTACAATAGTACCGGGAATAAGATCGCCTTACGAAACATTCAGGATTATTTTGTAATGAATACAGACCTGATTTCCGAACGATATTGTATTTTATTACTTATCTCTGTAAGCTATATATAGGTCGTATCTTTTTTGTGAGAAATTTGATATGAGCGACCTTATTCACATCAAGGTATATCATAACACATTAGCTGAACAAAGTAGGTAAACAAGCCTCACTAATGATGCCGGAGTCTTATTTTTCTTTGAGTACATACGACCTTAAACCTACGACAGTAGCTTATGATAAAACAATAGTCACTCCTAGTAACGTTTTTAGCAATTTCTTTGTTAATTTAAAAGCTCTTTTTGACGTGATTTTTTAAATTTTGTCTACCATACAGGGACAATCCTGAAATCCTAACGATAACAAAATCGGGGGATACAATTTGACATTGGAATTCCGAATCTATCGTCTACAGTCACAATTAAATTATACCACTGGATAGCTAAAGGATCAAAGAATTAATTACAATAAGCGAGAATAGTGAAAAATCGCGCGTGGTGATGGGGCAAGCGCCGTGATATTAAGGTTTATATTACGACGACGTAAATACATGTTTTTTTTAAGTTAACCTGTAACATAAACGTATTCACGTACGACACACTGCCGTGTCGATAACACAGCAATACCATTTTATCCATGACTTCTTTTTGCTTTAACAGCGTGAATTCTGTTCATTTTAATCCTTAATTCCTGTTGTTTCATTTAATCCACGTACGAAATTTTAGTTTTTACAAAGTGAAGTTACAACAATTAACAGAGGCCTAGTTATAAATTGAGGGTTGGCAGTGGGCCACAAAAGTTTATAGTAAGCATATTTCTGGTGCAGCAATAGCCTGGCTTTTTGCGCGCATTTCTGCCGTTGTTATTACAGCGCCGGTATTGCGCTATGTAATAACTAGGGTTTACGTCGAACGAACAATTCTCTTGTAAGCTGCAATATTCAGTAATGTTTTGTTACACTGTAGCCCTCGGATAGATAACATAATACGTTACAGGCAGTGGGGTGCGGATAATCAAGATGAATGATGACGAAAAGTTTGTCGGTGACTGTTCCTATAACTTGATTATAAGGTTATGTATCAAAAGTTATGTGACTCCATTGCTTAGTTTTGGAATGGCCATGGATATTGCTTCAAACAGTCAGCGTACACGATTGTATGAATCGGTTGCTTCAAACTGCTTGTTTATGACGGTCTGCACGCAACTGTTTCAAGTTGACAGCCCCAGCTACTTCAACTTGTATTTCTATGGTCAGTATTGTTGTCTGTCTGTACGTCTGTCTCAGTCACAGAGCTATCTCTTGCTCTAGAACCATAAGAATTCATGACCGGGTGCTATAAAAACTGTAAAATTTCGGAAAAGTTATCATTATTAACTCTAATTTCAACCTAAACCCACTGGAGAAAATGTAATAGGTATTAACTTAGTGTGCTATACCTAAGCCTTCTTAGTGAGCAGAAGACACCGGTTCTCTGCAGTGAGCTATTAATGGGTTAAAGTCAGTAATTGAATGAAGCCTTTTTTTCCAAGAAACATTTTTGTTCCGTAAATAGGAAGAATTATACAGTCTTTCTACTTGGCTACAAGATGGCAGCACGGGAATTTCTTGCTAGCGACATCTATTATCATTTTAGTAGTACCTACTATCTTATCAAGTGTTGAATACTTTTTTGGGTACAGTGATCTATTAATAAAACCTAAAATAGAAATGGAATGAATAAATTTTTGTAACTATGTTAATAGATGACGCTATAAGTTTTAATTTAAAAATGTTGACTTGGTGTTTCGTATAGGTACAATCGGCATTTTTTTTTAATTTCATTTCTATGAGTGAATTTGACACATTTTTTTATAAACTGTCAATATAAGGAAGTATAACGAAATAAATCACAGCTTGTTAGGAATTAAAAGTAGGGACAAAATATTTTCGTTAATAATTTTCGGTCGTGTTTGGCCTCAAACTTTGTTTTCAGTTGTAACGTAAACATTGTTGTTTACTCCGAGTCTTGAACCACATTGTGCTACTTAATTACTTTTATTACATTTACTTTCCTTTGTTAATGGAAAACTTTTCAGCGAATTTATGTTCCATATAGGCTACTATTAAAAGTATTAAAACTTTAATAAAAGGCACTTTCCGAATTATAAAACAGGGGATTAATACGAGCGATTAAACTTGATTTGCAAAGTTTTATTTAAAGAGTCATTTAGTATGATGAATGAACCTAATAGGTACCTACCTACTGCAATAAATTTGCAATAAGTCAGCCATATAGAAAGCTAGTTTGTTGGTACCTACATGTATGGCATTACATAACACAGTGACCGTTCCTACATTTTCGAAAGGGGAAATTATTCATATTGTAAGCTTTAAAGATCTAGAATAATCTAGAACGCATTTGAATCCGTTTACAAAGTTCCCGAGACTTCATTTCCACGGTTGTTTTCAAGTCTAAATAATCCATTATTTACTCGAATGATATTCAAGTTTCTATAAAATTCCATAGATTTTCTCTTCGGCTATTCGGTATTGTTCGGAGAAAAATTTCAAAGATGAAAAGTCGTTACCTAAACTAAAGATATAGATGAATTGAGGTGAAGCAGAATATCTATAGAAAACCTGTCCTTGAATCAACAAGACTGAAGCTTATTGTTTTGTGACTACTTTTATTATTTTCTTCTTAAGAACGTATTTAAAGAAATAATATTATGTTTATATAGGATCTATGAAGCTGCAATTACCTAATAGTATCTACATACGTTATACCTACTCCTTAATCTAATGGTTCACTGGAATATAATCACAAAGTACCTACCTAATTAGTCTCTCTGTATTGTGATGTAACGCTGCTAAATATTTAGATAATAACATCTACGTGGGTGAAGTCGTAGGCAAAAGTTATTTACAATATAAATTATGGCATACGATAAAATAATCAAGATCTTACATAACTAATCATTCGTGTCATAAACTTAATAATAAAGTTATACAACCACGTCAATAATATGCGTTGAGATTCTGAGAGTAGGTTATTATGTTATCCATACTTAGGGCTGCTATTATCTAAATTGGCGTACCCCAATGAAACTTTTGCATACCCCTGACATTTGGGTTAAATCTTGTGTTTTCCCCGGACATATTGGTAATATTGTCTATTAAAAATACCAATCTGACTTGTGAACTTAGTATCCACTAAAAGTTAAGTGTCCACTAAAGTTTAGTTTTTAAGTTTATATTTTACTAGTGGACCCGCCCTCGCTTCGCTTCGGTGTATATTTTAGGTTAAAGAAATGACTACTACACGTGTTGTATGTTTTTTCAACATGGCTTTATTTGGTTGGTTTTTTACACCTTGGGTTCAAAAAACCGAAATATCTTACGGACCCCTATTTTTTCTAAAATAATATATAGCCTATGTTACTCGTAGATAACGTAGCTTTTTAATGGTGAAAGAATTTTTGAAATCGGTCCAGTAGTTATTGAGCCTATTCAATACAAACAAACAAACAAACAAACAAAAAAATATTACCTCTTTATAATATTAGTTTAGATTAGATATGTACTCGTATGTTAGTCTGTAAGGTATTTATGTTATGGGCCTCGTTGCCTGACAAAAGTTTAAATAAATAAATAAAAAATAAAAATAAAAACTCTAATAGGTTGAATGCAATTTTCGATTAAAAAATAATGTTTAACAAAGATTTGTTTTTCCCTGGACGGTTTATAGAAACCCTACAATGAAGCCATATAAACTAGGACAAATCCGGGTAAAACCCTAACGAAAGACAGCCCTATACACACCATTTATACTACTTATAGCTCCGTAATCGCTATTATTCAAAAGCCGTTGGCTAAACAAGTCTGTCGACCGGGTTTCCAGCGAGCTTTATTCGTCATCTCGTATCTTTGCCATCTTCGGTGTATACCTGCCTTATAACCATGTATGTATATTGTGTAAGCTTTATGTCATGCCGGTAAAAATTAATAAGTTCCGAGTTACTTTAACACTGTTGCTTCATAGTAAATAGTCTTCAAGCAGTTCTGAGTAGTAACTGTAGGTACTACTAAAATTTAAAGGCCTTATTATTGGATTGGCTCATTTATTGTTACGTCTCTTTTTAATATTTACACAAAATACAATGCGACAGAGACACGCGCAGTAGAAACTGTGATTTTACTCGCAATCTAGGTATGTGATTTTATATTTACTGACTGAAGTATCAGTAAAAAATAAAACCGTAATGATTACACCATTGTGACATTACAATAACTTCTTTCTTTGCCTTAAAAGACTGTGTAGTAAATAATTCCATCCCCATACGCCATAATTAATGGTAAGGAGAAAGGTGGGCTTTAGATCATTATATTATTGAATATAAATCGTACACAAAAAATATCCTACCATTATTGACAGACTCAATATGACCGCACAGTTGCAGTCTTTTGATCAAGTTAATGGAGTCAAGTTGATCAGATTCGTTCATACATATTCATGCCTCTGTTTAGTAGGTCACAGCGCGGCTTAATTTCTTAAGGAGAATCTAGTTTTAGTGGCTTGTTTTATACATAATTTAATTTTCACTTCAGTTGCAACTAGGTGAATTCTAATATGAATGATAGTTGTACATACGTATCACATAATATTAATATTGACTTACCTTGTGACATTTGCGACAGATATCGGCAAATATTCATAGCTCAATTCGTATTTGCATGCCACCGTGCCACCCATACACTCCCCGCCGGGTAGATACACATAATTTACACAACAATATGCTACGATATTAATGATAATCGTATACCTTCAATTCGATATTTTAGAACCAGATATCATTAACTTCATTTCGCTTAAGTACCTACTTATTAAGTCCAACGTGCTTTATGAATAAGACTAGCCATCGCCTGCTACTCCGCCCGCGTAATTTTGACGTTATCGCAATTTTAATTTTGCTGCTCCTCCTATTTAACTTAGCGTGGTGTTATAGGTATAACCTATAGCCTTCCTCGATAAATGGATTATCTTACATTAAAAGAATTATTCAAATCGGTCCAGTAGTTCCTGAGATTCGTGCGTTCCAACAAACAAACAAACTTCACTTTTTCAGCTTCAAGTTATTAGTAAGTATAGACAAAATTAAAGAAGATAAAAAAAACTTTACCCTTCTTACGCATTCGGGTAAAAAGGGGGTCAAGGTAGCCCGTAGAGGGCTATGGCGCCTTATCTTTGAGGTTATGAACAGAAGATTTGCCAACCAATTTACTGTGCATTAAGAGCATCAGAGAAATCATCAGACCATACGGTCTCATCTGAGTGATTGCCAAATTAGACCAGCTTGGCGAACTGGTTTACATCAAAGGAGCTGACCCCCCCAGAGTTACACTCGTCGCAATTTGTATATATGCAACCGAACTAAAAAACTTCGATAGCGTGATTCAGGCTACGTGCTCTGATTGGTCGATTCGGTAGGCAGGACCCTACCAAATACAGCATGGCCGCCAATTCTTAGTTCTTTACAACATTTCGTTTCACATTAAGAATTTTTGTTTTAAAATAATGAAGATTTTTTATAGATAAAAATATTTAAGAAAAAAAATTTTATATTCAATTATCCTGTAAGAATTAGGTATGAGTATTTACGTTTTTGAATTTATTTGATCCGTTACTAAGATTATCTTTGATGTTGTTGCGATCTTTGTTTCAAACAATACCTACATAGTAATTTATAAATCAACACGATATTAAAGTAAAGAGTAAATGAAGGTACATTTACATTTTTACAAATAAAATGTAATCTTCCTAGAATAAAGAGACATAATGATGTAACATAAACGTTAATAAGAGCCTTTATAAAAGAAATATTTTGCGTAATGATTTCTGATTAGAAAATAAATAATAGGTCTGTACAAAACATTGCTACGTTACTATAACTTCCACTCACACAGGAGCAAAATATACCTAAGTAATGCAATACGTAAATTGATATACAAATATATAAATGAGACTAATAGAGGTGTCGCAATGACCAAGCCATTGCCCCTTTCGCCTGAAAATGTAACCAAAGTTTAAATTGAGTTGTAATAAATTCCCAACTTTACGAATTTCTTTAGGCAAGAATATCTATCTTGATCTAACAACTCTATTTTGCTGTCTTTCGCGCATTTAATCCAGTATTTTACTTCAATAATTTATTAACAAAAACATGTAGGTATAGGAAACCTATAATAAAAATTAAAATTTCAATGTTTAGACCTCCGCATTCTTTCAGGTTCCAACATAAGGGATTCGAATTCACAACTGAAATGAATATAATAAAACCAAGAAACGTAAAAGCAAAGAATCGAATCGATTTTTTTCGTACTTAGTTATTGACAAGTTTCAAAAACCAAGCAAAACAAAACATGTCTTTCTACTGTCCCAGTAATTGATTAAACGGCAGAATAACATTTAATTTATCCAGCGTACTGAATGTCCCATGGGATGGCAAACTAAATTAACCTAAAAGCCTTCTTTTCCCCAAAGACTACATTGGATCGAAGAATGCTTTCCCGCTGAATATTAAATGATTGAAGTTTCCTATATAGCTACATTTGAAAACAGTTTGTATCATTGAGGAAATAGGACACGTTCAAATCATTAATACATTACTAATCTAGGGTCTAGCTAGGCCATAATTTCACCTTGCTGCTCCGGTACAGATTAATGAGATGGGCAGTGATCGATTCAAGTGTTATAAATATTCCTCTATGGAAAGCAGCTGACCCCGCGTTCCCCAGTCCCCCTTGAAGACGCTCTTATCCACCATCTATATTGTCCATAAATACAGCTGTTTTTAACTCAGTCGATCAGTTAGGAGTTTCGACTACTTAACATCTGAGATTTAAGCATGTCTTGCGTAATTATTTTTTTATGAATAACATAATTATAATACGATTCGGTTCATGTTACAGTTCAATAAATAATTCTGAAAACCAACGATAAATACATTATGCAAATTAACATCGATCGCAGGAAATATTATTAGGTACCTACAAGAAACGGTCGTAGGAAATATTAACAAGTAAATCATGTTCAGTGGTCTTGTGAACAAAATATTATCTTGTGAAAATAAATGTGAATTTTTTTACTTCATTTTTTTAAATATTTTACTATCCTTCGCATGTGGACCTTGGTAGTCGGTGCGGCGTGATAATGCATAATTTAACTGTGAGTGCGTAGGTTGATACAGATACTGGTTTAAGTTTTCTGATACGTTTGACTTCATGGCCAGATGGTAGTAATATACATAATTAAAGTGGTTATTCTACTTGTATAATTACGAGATGGGATCTAACTAAACATGCCACATTGCTCACTTTTCTGAAATGTTTGGCAAACGACCTCGGGTATCTTCTGAACATCACTGTGATTTGGATGAGAGTATATAAATATTATATCTTATAAAAGTCATTTTGAATGTATATTAATAACTATAAAATATATTATAACTATATAAGTTCTATATATTAAAGGCTATACTTAATACAAATAATTACACAACAATACACTATAACAGTACAGTATAATTTATGTTAAATAAAGTTTTGAAATAAGATTTTCTTCTTTCGTACCTACTTCTTAGACCGTGTTTTTTTTTCGTAGTCGGGTTTTAGTTTTTTAACTTATTTTTATTACAGTAATAACGTTTTATATCAACTTTCTAGTATTCGAGGTATTTTTCTTTATCATTATAAAATACGAGTATTGGGTAAAATCGTCGACAAAAACTGTCAGCGCGACTGACCGATCGCCTGCCAACAATGTACGGCTAATCTTAATTAAATGCACCGCTACATTTTCAGCAACTTTGAAACACGTAATATAAGAAAATGTAGCATTTATTGTAAACTAGATGACGCTCGCGGTTTCGCCTGCTTAAAAGTGTTTCACAAAGGTGATTATATTCTTCCCAAGAGATTTATATTTCTAGGATGATAAATATGACCCAGAACATACTCTGATCATGTGCTAAGTAGTATACTTACGTAACAACTTACATAAGCGTACTTTCCAAGATTTTATAATACCGTACTTTACTAAAATTATTGTACAAGTGTGTGTTAATTTGCTTCAAGATTTAATACAAGGTTGCTTGAATTTGTACTCGTATAGGTGTTTACCAAGCTGCGATCGAGAAAACAAAGTTAAAAGGTGTTTGTTGTTTACGGCTGGCTTGTGGATAACATCATAAAACTTTTGATAATGAGATCAGAAAATGAAATAATCAATCTCTATAGTAGATTACCCACATTCAAAGACAGCTACCTACATATTCTTATATTAACGTTTTTATCATGTGTTATCATGTCGTCGTCGTAGCGCATCGAATCAATAAGTCTGTATTAAAACAACTTCAGATAGAAAATAGACTTCGGCTATCAAATATAGGTACATACCTATGCCTTCGCCGTATTTTCGAGTTCTTCGGTCACATCGCACGCAAAACCAATAACAACCTAGAGAAGCTGATTGTGACCAGAAAGGTTGACGGCAGAAGACTTAGAGGCAGAAGCCCGATGCGCTGGTCAGATCAGATCCGCACCACACGACATACAAGTTGCCGATGCTCAACCCATCGCACAAGACCGGGGAAGATGTAGGACTACCTTAAAGAAGAGGCTCCTCTCTAACACCCAGTAATGAGGTCACGACCCCCAGCATTGGGAAATCGATTTTAGGAACAGAAAGATCATGTCGTATGCCCTTTCAATGATGAATTGAATTTTTTTATATTGTCGGTCTGGGCGTGTGTCTTTTGCCTATTTGGATTGTTTATGGAAACCACGATACACGGAATCTTTAATGTAAGGATTAGTGCGTGGCGTTATTTATTATTTCTGGCTCTTCAAAACTGAAACACGCAAATTTTACAGGTAATAAATATAGTATACAAGTTGCCACTAAGTCAGATTATTATCGCACTCGCTAGGTACAAAGGCCTTTTGAGTAACGTAACGTTTACGTGTTATTGTTATCTCCAGAGCCTTTGATCCAACCGTATCGCATTCGAAACTCACGAACAAAGCCAACGGTTCTGTTACGAATACCTGCTTTATGTACCTACACATCCTAAAATATTTACTTTGAAACGACGTGAAACGCTCACTTTCAAACTTTACACATCCGTTCAAATTGTTGGTTGGATTTAGCCAAGAATATAATATGTTACATGAGATAAATGCGATGAAAATTGTTGCTTATTGCTTTTTTGAGTTAAGTAATAGTAAAAAAATCAATTATTCATACACAAATAGTTACAATTTCCATTCTTTTGATAACTGATTTACTAACATCATAATTTGATATTTTATGACGCGTAAGAAATGTATTCAAAACACCGAATAGAGTTCAGGAACCTAAGGATTTTATAGGTAATCATAAATACATTACAGTTCACGACAATATTTCACCTCATTATCTCATAGTGCTATCGATGTAATTAAAACATACTCGTTTAACCAAAACCTGTGAAGTACTTATTAGTTACAAAATATGAGTAAATATTTTTTTCTCTTTGTATTCAACCGAATATACATTTTGTAGGTAGGTATAACAGAATTATGAATGTTTACCTTATTAACGTGAAAATATAAGGGTCTATTTGAGTCTTTCTTTTTATAGACAAAAACGACTTTCCTCATTCGTATCCTACTAATGATTCAAAATACAAATTGAATCCGCGGTAGGATCTTGAATAAGATACAATTTAATGATCAAATGACAAACTGTAGTATATAAAAGTAACAAAAGCTAAACCATGCGTCGTTGCTTCGTATTTTCCAAAAAAGTAGTGTAATATATTTTAGTTTAACGATGCCTGAAGGCGCTTCTGGGTCGTATTCGTGAAAATACTGCTGTGTTTTGCATAAAATATCTTTTTTGTTGTTTTGTGTACCTTCTACGTATACGGTATACCTACTCGGTATAGGTAGTTTCCAAAAATTGGCAAGTTTATTTATGAATGTAAAAAAAGCAGATAAATTCTGGTGAATATTTTATAACACTTACGTATGAGTAAATAGTAAAAACTTAACTTGAAAAGTTTTGTACAACAAATACAAGCACCAGGAATTAAAAAAATATAGGTAACCTTATCCAGCTCAAAGAAGGGATGTCAGGGTCTCGAGTAAGTATTTTCATCGCTGCGTACTTGAATTATTTAGTTAGCATATCGATATAAAGCGACGTACACTACACAGGCACTCTTGATGCCTTTCTTCGATAACATCTTGCTACCTGGTCGCAAATTTACGACGCCGCAATAAAACTAAGTGCCGCAAATATATCAACTTCATTGTGTAATTTATTGTGGAACTTCTCAGTCTATCGGCGTAGGATTACAGCGTCGTTCTGAGTTACTAAATTTAGATCCATGGCGTGTGTTATGTTCGACTTGTTAGCGATTTTTTTCTACCTTGGAGTTTTCTGATAAATGAGCTTTGAGATAGAATAGGACTTGTTAGTTGAAGATTGGGGGGTGGGGACTTGAGGGCTAGGAAAAATAATTGATAGACGGACAACGGACCGTTAGTAACAGAAACAGTTAACAAATAATACGAAACCCTAAAACACCGTACTTATTGATGTCTGTAAGAAATAATAGACTACCTTGTTGACCCAAACCACAATGAATTACATGGGCGGTGGGCACCTATGAATATTTGAAATCGGCCCTAAATGTATTGGATTGGTACTGATGGAGATTGATTGACTTATTTGTAAATGTACATGGCTCCGACGTCTATCCTCACAAACACAAGGTTGCTTCAACTACGAGTAATTTGATCTCACAACTAAACCTTGACGGTCCCCGTTCAAGGATTATGGAACGCAATTTGGACGGAAGGGGGGGGTCTTGTAAAATGTTATGATG
>LGAG01000388.1:422379-434322 GCA_001278395.1 Lerema accius
TCAATTACTCTAAATCCGTGGCTGGTCCTTTAAAGAATCTCGACAACAGCGCCACCTGCCGGATCCAACAGTTGCTCGAAACCATAAGTACTCGAATAAGTAATAACTACTCGGTCCCTCTAAAATATCTGTCATTTTTTTTAAATCGGTTCAACCGTTTAAGAGGAGTTCAATGACAAACAAACGTAGGTACGTGTGTTTTTATATGTAAAGATACACTTTAGTAAAGGCGGAAACAGACTTTGCGAGGCAAACGCCACGAACGGCGCACAGCGCATGCTTCGCAAGGTGTGTACCTTTATATTCGTGGCGAGGCATGTGCTACGCACGTGCGAGGGCGAACCAACGCATGTCGGCAAATGCTTCAAGATCAAAGTGCCTCAGTGCGAACATTAATTAGTTGTGGACGTCGTCGCGCATGCACGTTCGAAATGTGCGCCGCGTACGATATCCACGCACGCCTCAACTGAGAAAATCCATCCAAACGCAACGCACTAGTCGCTATGAGCCGGGCGAGCCGGCCGACAAACGCTCGCCGCACACGCACGCATCTGTGCGTAGCACATGCCTCGCCAAACATGAAGACACACATACGCGGCATTTACTTCGCACGCGATGGCGCGACCCGAGCATATGTTGGTTTAATATTTCACAACGCATGGCTCGGGCCGAAGCATGCGTTGTGCGCCGTTCGTGGCGTTTGCCTCGCAAAGTCTGTATCCGCCTTAACAGGCTTTGTTCAGTTTAAAGATCAAATGATACATTACATTATATACGAGTACCTTTATGGTACTAAAACCATCCTGGACTCTTGACTCCTCTAAGAATTATAAGAGAAGGCCATAAACCACCAAACAGGCCTTTACAAAACTTATTCAAATAATTCGGGTAACTACGTATACAGATATCCTACGATATAGATGTTGGAGTAAGTACGGGTATTCAGTATTATCCCATTAAAAGGGCGAGGGTAAAAACAACTTAGTTTTTGTGAATATTCTATGACCCCTACAAGCCTACAGGTACAACTAAAAAGGTGATGTTATCTTTATACGTAGTAAGTTAATAATTAATTCCTAACATAACCTAAAAACCAGGACTGTTTTTAACTAACATAAAGAGTGTATAAAGATGACTGAAATATAGCACTAAAACTGAGAAATTAATTATTTCTTTCGTTAACAAGACTAATAGCTGAAAAAATTTAAGGTATTGGTTGATAGCGTATACGGTGATTATTGGAAATGTAATTATGGATTTTCAGATAGGACTCGGCGAAGAGCAAATCAATTAGGAGACTTGTTCTATTTCTGTCTAGGTCTCTAGATTTCTAGAAGACTAATTAATAACATCTCTGAATCTCGTTGGATATTTGTCACTTTAATTTCATTAGAACTATTGTTACAGCCCAACGAATCCACCTAATAATGTTCGAGCTGTTTGTTTCAACAATATTCTCTATTTAAACAATATTATATACTAAATCCCAGTCCATTAGGTGTGTATTATAATATACTTGTGATTAAATATTATCTGATATTAAATGTAGATACATAAAAGTATTGAGTAGGTACATAAATAACGTCCAATTCACCTAAAAACCTTAATGAGCTCATAATAAAGGTTGTATTTCATTCTAAGCATCACATTTCGTTCTCTAGGGTAATATAAATATAGAATAGGCCTCTCCAATATATCAAAAGGGAGCATTGTGGTAATCTCAGATAAAGTTTCATTGTAATTTTGTACCTAACTAAAACACCATGTTTTATAAACGATTCAAAGTAAGCATTCGTTTATAGGATTCCTTACTTTTCATTTTAACTTTCCCGTAACTTTTTAACATTCTGAAACAAGAATTCATGAAGAAAAATATGACCAATTTTTCTTTACGGTTTTCATTACACCTTGCATATTATCTTGAGTCTGTTTACAAATAACGAAATTTTATTATTCATGAACATAAAATCGTAGGGTTTAAAATACTGGTAGCAGTGGCATAACTAGTGGGTGGCAAAAGTAGCAAAATGCCACGGGACCCCAAAGGGTCTCAAAGGGCCCCTAGCCCAAAGGGCCGTGAGTTTTTTTTAGTTAAACCATCTTATTTTTGAAAAATCTTATTTATTTGACGTTTAACTAAAATGACGATTTTTACTGGGGCCCTAAGTAATGAATTTGCCAGGGGCTTTAGGTGGTGTAGTTACGCCACTGACTAGCAGGAACTACTTTGTTGATAAGCCACCCTAGGTAAATAGTTTACGCGAAGGTAAGTAATTTATTCCAGGTTCTTCATTTGATTCGGAACACGATAAAGAAGGATCCAATCACATTCATATATCAAGTTACCCTATTTTAGATGTTGTTAAGCTTTAACGTAGGACACTGATGAATAACAACGACTTTCGTAAAGGATTTTATCGATAATTATAAAGAAAATAGTCTTGCACGACCTATATTTTGAAAGACTGCATAATATAAGTAACAATTTTTGCGTCTATAAGTACATAACAGTAGACAAGGAAAAAATTAATTCGTATAGGCGAGCACTAACCCACTCTATAACATAATTATATTAGGTTTTCATATAACGAGAGGTATCTCGAAAACAATCTTAAGATGCTACCACTCTATTGTCGTGATAAATAAGTATACTCGTACAATGTTACACCTTTTATTGTATCTAATATGGGTCTTAGAAATGTGCACTTCTTCAAACTTCAGACAATACAACAGAAAAACCAGAACCGCAAAAATAACGGCCTAAAGTTAATTTCAAATAAATTAAATAATTTTGTGTTTCAAAAGTTATTAATAATTGAAATGAAACTCCTATAATGTTTGAAAACAATGGCAAGCGTGGAAACAAAATAAACTCTTCATGGTTTGTGAGAGGATAAGATAAGGCGGTTGTGCCGTGAGGTGGCGCTAGTGATGCTCCGTCGCGACGTGTCGGCACCTGCAATTTATCTTTCACCGAATTACTCGAACAATAGCAGCTTTACCTACTTTAAACTCACTGCTAAGAATGCTGTGACAGTAAGATAACATTAAAATTTTGTTTTAATAAAATAGAATTTAAAACATTAAACCAACATTAAAAACATCTCTGCGGTTTGTTAAATGCAAGCTGGAATAGGACTCACCTCAATTTTTTTATTTTATTTTATTAAGTTTCCATATTTACCTACGTCTACTAACTTGTCATGATTTGAAATTAAAAAAGTATCATTAGATAGGCACGGTCACGGTATCCCTCCTTTAGTAAGTAGGTATACTTTTTCGGCTTCTGCATTTAAGATTCACTCCTAAAGAAATAGTGTAACTGTACTCATGTCGAATAAAAAATGGGCTACCAGCCAAAACCATAATCATTTAAATATAAAAAGACATCTAAACATTTACATAATATCCCATTTGGTAATTTTATCGCATCGTTACCGACTTACCGAGTACAAAGTAGGTACATTCAAGTCTTAGAGCCTAATCTTAGAAATACTGCGGGTAAGGAGACAGTAGACACAAGGGTAGAACGCACATATATCTTACTTATGCAGGTTTCGCGTCTACGAAAACACCGTATCGTTCATTGAGTAAACAGATTATACTGCCGACAAGAGGTCTTTGCGTACGTAGAATTCTAGGCCACTTTATCCTTGTTATGTTTAACCAATTCACTTAATTCAATTAAGATGTTACATTTTAATTTAGATACATTATGTGTTGTTTACCCCCTATGTAACCAATTACGAGTATATAAATTCTAAGACCAAAAAATGTACCTATACCCAGACTGAGTCTTCAGAACAAAAAAAAAAGTCATTTTAGTCAAAAATATTCAAAAATAGCGTTATGTAATACTTGAACCACAATACCTAGAGAGTATAATATTGTACTTGAACACACCCTAACTGGTAATTAATAAAAAAAAAACCAAAAGACGCGACACGTAAACATACGGTCTCATAGTCACAATCGCATTACAGTTACATTTGTTTTTTTAAATGTCGAATCGATTTTTCATTACCGAGGCTTCGTTAGTACTGGCAGTCAGTTCCATTAATGCTTTGCAAAAGAATTAAGCTCCGTGCCCATAGCCCGTGCCCTTTTTACTAATGAACGATTTTTGTTTACCTGCGAAGCTCTAATTGGACTAATTAGAAGCATGTCCGACAACTACGAATAAACAAAAAAGCATTACAAGTTTGCTGTCATTTTTACTCGTCTGCAAAAGGAATGTAATGTTTTTCAAGCGAATTAATGTCAAACGTATCCATTCATATTTTATATGTTTAAAAATTAAGATACGGTATGTACGGGGGATATATTTTTTTTTTTAATTTTAGCCAAGACCTGGTTTCTCAATAATCTGAACACACATCACGTATGACCTTTAAGCTCGATTGTAGAAAACAGCCTTTAAGGACGAATTGGAAATGTAATCGATTTGTAATAGGGGTCTCTAGTCGATTCCTGAATAAAATGCTCTAGGTAAGGTACCCTTTTTAGGAAACCATTTATCATAGAATGATATCCATACTTCATGTGCTCTGAAGTCTCAATTCTATTTTAAGAACAGGCATATTCGATGTTATACTATACATACATATTAAAATGTTAGCAGAAAAGTTTTCAAAATGAACTTACAGAAAATTTAATTTCTAAGTAGAAGATCAGAACAAGAAATTCACTAATTCTAAACAAAATACTTTGTAATCAGACTGAATATATGTACCTATCGTAAATATATCTAATTATAAGTAGTTACCTTACGTTCAAAGTTTCTAATATCTGCCTACTTGTTTCATGCCTCTATTATCGTTTAAAGACAAATTATACGCTCGTGAACATTAATAACATATTATTATCAGGAATGTACGTTTATTTATCATATTGTGACTACGTTTTCTTGGAGAAGTTATGCTTAGTATGTGATAATAGACGCTTATGACATACAGATATATGAGCTCGGGTATTCCCTACGCGAGGTTCTCTAGGACATCGTTATTTAATATTTATTAGCAGTCACCTTACTTCTATAATATGGTACTTGCCTGTTTTGTTGGATTTAATATTATTATGAAAAATGAACTTGCTGCTATGTTCTAAGCAAATACATTGTATAAGTATCAACAAGATGATATACCTAAGTTATTACGTAGCTGTAATAAAATTCAACATTTTGAAAAAAAAACATTTTTTCTTTAGGTACTTAGGTCTTTTGTTAACTATGATGCTCCTAATTAGATATACCTATAGGTTTCTAGCAAAACGCCTTCTTCGTCTTTCTAAAAAAACCGTGAAATTAACACACTCTTAATCTAATCATAGATTTTTCTAGAATATACCTACCTACATAATATTAGTATGTGCGACAAAATGAGTTTCAAGATTAATAACTTTTTAATATTATTTTCAGTGAATCAAATCAAAAGCTGGACTAGGTGAGTTTTGCATTCGTAGTGAAATATTGCTGCTAAAATTGCTTTTTCACAAAATCAATGACAGCAAAACCATTAATTAAAGTGCTTGCAAATTAATAGCATAGAGTCCAGCTTGAAAATAAGAAACTTAGAGTGAGCTAAATTGTTTAAGCTAGAATTAATGATGACGCTTTGATGATATCTGACGTGAGGAATAATTATCGGAGTTTATAACTACCGATTGTGACAAGCTACGACATTTTTACAGCGCCTTTGCTGATAGATAATGTAGAGACCTAGGTTGTACATATACCTAACTGTAAATAATCTAGTCTGTTGCTTTGTAAATAACAATAATTATTGATCGGTGACAGATTCTTGCGCCCTCTATATTTTCTAGTACCTAATAAAATTCAGATTATCTGAATCCGGATTATGACGACTTCCCTACAGGTACTAGGTAGCTACCTACTACGATAGACATCACCTAAATTGCTGTTCCCGGATAAGTTTTTGAATACCCAAACGATTAGGGAGAAACGTAATTTTCCCCGGTAGAAAATGAAATAATTGTGGGATGTAGGTACCTAAAAAGAAATGTAATTGTTTAGTAGTTAAACCCTTGACGTTTCGCCGTGTCCGACGTAGGTACGTCTATCAGTCCTGTCCTGGATGTAGCTCAAAAACCTTTAGGACCCTAATTTCATTTGTTGCTTATCTTTTGCTTCACCGGCATTCTCCGGACACACAAAAAGTATCCGGTTAAAGCCCTGTCTGGACGCTTCTTGGAACAGGACAAATCCGGGAAAACATAGGTACGTAAGTCAGGCACTAACCACAAGTTTTGCCGAGGTAAAAAATACTTTTGAGCTTTGTGTTAAAAGTTCATGAAACAAGCCAAGTAAATGACGTCCCACCCCTTTCAATTTTCAGACAGTAAAATAATATAAATCATTTTCAATAGACCGCATTCTGGCTATTTTTAACCGATTTCAAAAAAGAGGTTATCGATTCTACATGTATGTATGTAATATTATTGAAACTGCAAAATTTTTACACAGGACAGGCTTTCTAAACAAATATACAAAATTTCATAGATGTAGGTATGTATGTATGTATGTTTGTTTGTCCAAGCGTAGCTCCGAAACTAGTGATCGGATTTGAACAATTATTTTTTTTTCGACTACACTTACTCCAAATTAGGGAACAGTATAAATTTTATCCAAATCGGTTCAGTAGTTTCTAAGATATGGAGTAAAATGTGTGACGGCATAGCCTAAAATTAAGAGCTACAGGTATGGTGTCAAAAAGGAAACGTCTTAAAACCCTGGTCAAATTGCAGTGCGCATGAAAAAAAATCGAATTTCCAAAAAAAAAAAAATTCTCATACGGACCAAAATGGTCCGAGTGATATGTACGAGTTAGCGTGTTATCCAAGGGAAAACTGCTATAAACCTTAGTCAAATTCTAGGTACTTAGCATATAATTAATCACAAGAGCCATAAAATAATCTTCTTTTTAGTTAAAAGTGTAAACTAAAAAGTATGAAATAAAATTATAATTTAAAAAAATTAAACCAATTTCAAAAAAGTTAACTGAAAAGTATGAAATAACGGATTAGGGACATAGAATTTCTTTTGAGGTCGGTGGCAATATAGTTATCATAGTAAAACCACACCGACCTCAAAAGAAATTCTATGTCCCTAATCCGTTATTTCATACTTTTCAGTTAACTTTTTTGAAATTGGTTTAATTTTTTTAAATTATAATTTTTTATTGGCTTTATTTAACTAGTGGTTTGAACATAGTAATTACGTGGCGACTGCAAAGCATTCCTGGCTGTTATGATTAACCGCAAAAACCACACCCCGATTGGAAGTTTCAGATAGATTGCTTCTTCTGACAGTTATAGGATTTATAATCATCTCTTTAGTAGTACCTACCTAGGTAGGTACAGCACAGATTATCAGGAGCCGAATTACTGTCACTATTTTCTTTACCACCCATTTTCATGCCGACACAAAAGTCAGTGAAGTCAATGAATGCAAAATACGCAAAATAATTAAAGCAATAAAATTGTAACCAATTGTGTGCGAGTGTTATCAACCGCGATGTCGATTACGAGTCAGTCTCCCTCGTTGTATCAGCCTATTTATCTATCTATCTATCGGATATCTATCTATCCTGATGGGTACGTCAGCTTTACCATAGGGTTGCTACTTACTGAAATAATTACGAACCTTTTTACGTCATTTTAATACACCTATACCTAAGTTTTATCGGAATAAGTATCTATAAGTTTTTCGTATTGAAAAATGGTTATTTTAAGGATATTGTCTTATGACTGTATTCACTCATCACGCCTAAATATAGAAAACACTAGAAACACCCGTATTGATTTCTTTCATTTCTTCCATGATTATATTGGTAATATCATTGAATTTATTGCAATAAATGCAGAGATAATTATAACATGCCAAGTTTTGGATATTTTGATCTTAGAGTTTCTATAAATATCCTTGTAGACAGAGACAATAGTACAAAACGAGTTTTGTTGATTCAGTCCATACCAAAGGTATGTTCAGCTTTAGGTACTTGCCAACTATTAACATAAAAATATCGAGCAAAAGTTACTAATTATTCGATAATAATTATAGTCGTCTATTCCAGATTATAAGCACCGATAACAACAGTTTTATTCTTCAAGTTTAGTTGTTTATCCTTATGATTTGAAGAAGCATATTTCAAAGCCTTTAATAAATCCTGAAGCAATACATCGGTAGCCCTACGTGCTCAGTGTTCCAGTCCAATGGTTCTTCATCACTCGGCGGCCCCACTACTGCGGGTCTGGTGTCTGAAAGCTTGACGCGCTTTTTCCAACAATAATGCTATTAATGTTGACGCAACCGGAGTAACGATGAAAGAAACCTTTTGTTTGTCAGTAATTAAAGTGATTTAAAAACGGGAAGATAAGACTTACAAAAATTATGAAGTGCAGATTGTGATGTTTTTGTGCAGTGCTGTGTACGAGTGTAATGGATTTGTAACTAAATATTTGTAAATAGTTTTAACTAATGGTTTCACACTGCTCTAAAAGCCAATTATAATGCTTACTTTCTAATTAAAAAGACTGAAAGAAAGAAAGAGAAGAGGATTCTTGTGATTTCAGTATTTCTGTAGAATACAAAAGGGTTCTGTGACTAAAATTATATGCTCAGAATGCTTAGAATACTGCATCGATTGCTAAAATTATTTTAGTATGAATTACTTTCCCTAAAATCATAGTTACATAAACACAAAAATCTAGTAACAGTTTTATTTCTAAGAGTAGTACATAATAATTTATTTTACTTATAAAATAAAAAGTATACAAACTAAATTTAAAACCTTATCCTTAATCTGTGATTTAATAAATACAACAAATTAGAGAATTCAAAGTTAGCAGTGGGTTCCATTCAAGTATTATTTCAACTATATCTTAGTAATATTATCTACTTCATTGTCAGTAAAAATATACAGAGCTATTATTATTATTACCTACTTTTATTTACTCAAAAAAGCAGAACTAGAGATCTCTACATTGCTTGTATAATTTCTAAAGTGACTTGTAGTTGTAATATCTTAAAAATCTGGCATAATTAGTTTGTCTTGAGCTATTATATATTACATAGACTACCAATGACGAATAGGTACAAGTTTCTCAGCAGGTAAAAGTTTAACGACACAATCTGTACAATAATCAGTGCCTGAATTGTCAGTCCATCTTGCCCCAAGAAACCCTGTTTTTTGACAACCAACACAAAGGACATTTGTGTGAAACACAGGAGAGGTTTCATCCAGTAACCTCTGTTCTTTTGCCGCTTTTAACAAGTCCAACATATATTTGTTTCCATTCTTGTTTTCAAATAATGACAATGAATCATATGCTTCCCTTCCTTCATAGGGATCTTCCATTTTAACAGGAACATGCAGATGAGGAAAAAAGGTTGACTTTTTGTATAGAATATCCTTTTTATCCATGTGCACTCTTTTTGGTGCCCGGCCAGGTATAGGCAAACCTGCTTTAGCTAACTTAGCAAAGTATTTCTGCAATCTACTCATAACTTGAACTGGGGTTCGAGTACCCAATGCTTCAGCAATTTTTTTATATCTTCTAGCCTCAATTTCCTCCTCAGGATATATTTCAAGCAGTTCCTCTAACCTCCTTTGCTCTTCAACTGACCACAGCTGATTGAAGGTCTCGGGTTTGTTATCTGTGAATTTTCTACCTCTTACTTTGGTACCGTCATCATCATCTTTAGTGACATTAGTTTTAAGGCTACTATCGTCATTACTAGGATCTATGCCGTATTTACCCCAATCCAACTGTGGTATATTTGCAATAGGTTGTCTAGGTGGAAAGTTCAATTTACCATCTTTTATATCCTTCACAAAAGCTTCTGGATCATCTAAAGCCTTATTTTGACACTCCACAAGGTTCTCTATGTCCTGCAAAGCTTTTGCTTTCTGCGCTTCTAGTTTAATTATGTATTTCAAAAGCTCACTGTACTCTTTATTGCCTCGCACAGCTAAATGGTCGGTCTCAAAAGCAAATTCGCCTTCCGAATCCGAATTATCATTCTCTGTTTTCTCCATGTTTTAACTGAAAATAAGAAAGGTTTATCGTATATATTATATCAATAAACCCGGAATTAAAACTATACACATATAATGTCCAGTGTAAAACTATCTGGAAGCCCTAAAAGATTGAGTGCTAAGTTGAAGAATAAACTACATAGTGTACAACATATTAAGTGCAAACCTGAGTATCGGAGCACGTCGCTAGAAGGATGGTCTCAACGGTAAGTAATGCGTTTTACTTAACTCCAAATATTTCTTTTACAGTTTATTTATGTACCAAATACATTCGATACGAAAACCTAATAAATACTAAGTTTATTTATCTCCTTTCGCCGCGCACATCGCGCAATAATATTATTCTGTGACTGTCACTCATTTAATGGTCTGTCAAACTGAAACGTACAAGCAAAATCATTTCATTCTGAAACATAAAAATAGTAGGAAATATTTTTTATTGATAAAATGTGAAAATTTTATAAGGTTTAGCACTATGTTTCAATAGATAATATTTGATTATAATTAAAAATTTCATACAAAATCAGTACTTTTAACTAAGTAACAAGTTACGCCCTCTATCCGAGCATCAGTGAACTTATTTCACGTTTGGATGGTGTGTACATTCTTAGATACAACTTAGTTTTGCTATGGTTAACTAGGTGTCGCTAAATTTAGTTTTGCTATGGTTAACTAGGTGTCGCTACCATCTAAATTTACCATGCTTTTTGTCGTATAGCGAACGAACCACATTTAGCTCAACATTTAAAGCGAACCTACCGTACGTTTTATTTTTATTAGCTTCTTTTTTTTAAACCTCAACCAACTTTACAAGATTTTCTAGTAAATATTGTAATTATTTATTTCATAACTATTAGTTAAGTGTATTGAAGTTAGTATAAAAAAATTAATTAACATACAAAGTAAAATTTCTTTGGGCTTCCTCTTTACCTATTGTGCACAATGTCATACATTGCTTGCGAACTCAATTAGGATGATAATTTCATTGCGGCTGACATAATGTAGCGTGTAAGCCTGCAGGCATTTCGCATCTGAGCACTAAAACGCCGCACAAATGGCCTACATCAGTGGTTCTCAAAGCGTGGGCCTTAGAATATAGTATGTCTATAACTATGCGTGGAATATTTGAGCGCCAAGATATGCAATATTATAAATGCGAGCAGGTTTGTAAAAGTTTGAGAATCTCTGGGCTAGACATCTTCAGTACCAACGTTTATGCAGCTACATTGCAGCTACTTATGATTATAATGCTCCTAGAGGTGTCTTAGCCAAACTTCATTACGATAAGAAAAGTAATGGCCCTGACTTATCGCAATGGTACCGTCGGGTGCCGGTGAATATTTCGTTAAAATTTTCCTTTCGAATAATTTTAATAGGTAGTATGTACATTTTTAACCACCTTCAAATAAAAAAAAATTAAAGCAATTTTTTTAAAGTTAACAATAAAATATTTAACGGATTAGGGCCTTACAATTTTTTACAAAAATTCAAAAGACCGAACCTGAAATTATTATTTCATAAAGTTAAAAAAAATCTACTTAGTGGTTTCACTTCTGTCTTCACATACCTATGTCTAGTAGATACCTACCTAAATCTTTTGCTAATTGATATCAAAGTAACTCTCAGACAGGCACTAAAATTTGCAAGTAAAACTGCCTTAACCAACTAGCCAACTAAAAAATGCATTCATCCAATAGCTCTTATAGAAAAAACAACTTAATTTGGTAGTCAAATGTAACGATGTTTCTGAGTTTACATACCTTTGTTGACAGACTCGCAGAATGCCGTTTCGTAGTGAACAAAAGGAAGAAAATTTGGTTCGGTGCCAGACGGTGCAAAATCTTTATTATCGGAAGTCGCCGAGTTAAGCACTGTTTTAACTGTTCGG
>LGAG01000388.1:436683-447083 GCA_001278395.1 Lerema accius
CTAAGAGATGAAAAAACATACTTAAATACACTCTAAAATCAATACCCTCCTCCTGGCGCAATGGGGTAAAAAATAAACGTAACGTTATGTAAGCAACTGTATAACAAATATCTAATTAAAATAACCGACAAATATACGACAGAAAAAACATGAAAGAAAATTCATACTTGTTACAACCAACGCACCATCAAGGGTATATCATTCCAAACGGAAAATTCCCGCTTCATTGATTTTACTACGCGACATAAAGGTACCATTCGTATAACAATTTCCGGGTTATAAAAGTGTTGCCATTTATCATATTTCGCTTAAACAATCGCTGTTACTTTTAATTTATTCAGGGCGAGAACGTAAGGAGGCTAATGAGGCGCCGGGGCATTTTAATTACTTTATGGGAGCAAAATATTTATGAGTACCATGCAGGAAGTAGAGGTCATTGCGAAAGCAGGCAATTTATGGCTCCCACCAGGTAACTAATTTACTTAAGAGTTAAGGTGCAATTTTTCCAAGCTCCGTGACCTACTTAGTCCTACGGCTTAACTAATACATTTAACTGTAATAGGTATGACTTTGAAATAAATAACTAACTTTACAAGTAACAGTTAGTAGAGAAACAAAAAAGTTGACTGCTACATATATTTCTAAAAACTTCTGTTTCTTAAAAACTATTACGAGTATAGCATTATGTAACTCTCAGCCGTTTGTCTCGTAGATTGTACCAAAGAAAGAGACATACATAAGTACATACATACGCGCAAAATCAAACTAAAAATGCTATTTCCTCGTAACTATGGTAAAGTAATAACAGCTGCCCCCTTTTGATTGATGGTTTGGATAACTCGTCAAGTCGAGATAACTAAGTAGATAATCAAGTATAACAAGTGTTTGAAATGATCGCTGAATGGAGCTAATCAAGACTGACATGTACGTACGTGCCGTTTGATTTGAAAGATCTGTGTTATAACTAAGTTAGCGTATTCACTATGTGTTGTAGTTACTACGTAAATAGGCGGCTTTGCTTACTTGTTGTGTAATGTCCTACACTTATAAACAGAAGGAAACATTTATACCATGCTTCGGAGGGCCGTTAATGGGTTGAGGCCAGCCTTAAAAAACAGTCTGCTAAAGTAATCGGCAACATACATAAGCAAGGTTATTGACCCTTTACTGGATTATCTAATAAGGGTAGTCTAACTTCACATCATCCCCTACATTGTGTCGCTCGTACTTGAAGTTTTTTCTTAATTGCGTGCTTTTGAATCCTTCCAAATCTTATACAATAAGCTACCTTCAAACAGAAATTTGTAGGGAACCTTGGAAAAATTGTTTAACAACATTATAATAACTGAGGTCTCCGATTTAACCTACCATTTATAAGGAAAGAGGTTAAGGTTAATTTTTTACCACACGGGGTCGTTGGTGAACTAAAACAACAGTAAAACTTTCCGTACCTCCCCAGTTTACAACCCCTGCAAGATCTGTTATCAGTTGTTTGTTACCTTCAATCAAGGAGCCAAATGTTGACCATGATGTCACCTTGATAAATAAAACATAATTCTAACTAGATTCTCAAATAGATTTCCATAAATTCTACCTCGAAATACAATTTCACTAAAAAACTCAAAATTACCGGATAAAGTCTACATAAGGAAGATCTTTAGATAATTATTATTATTTTGTGAGAAATATGTCAATTTGTCAATGAAAATGAAAATTTTCGACAGAAGTATCAATGTAAAATAACTCTATAACAAATGCAATACGGTCGAATTTCGCATTCCGCAGTTGGACGTTACTTAAAAGCATGGTTCGCGCTATAGATTAAACTCGTAAACCATTAAATTCAACTTAGCACAGTTTCAAATAGTTCGTAGCGTTTCAGATTAAGGACAAGGTTTTGGCAACGCAACACTTTAAAGCGTGCGTTGACTTGACTCACTTTCATCGATCTGATTTGTCACAGCTGGTGTCCTATTAACCCGTATGTTTTTACACGCTCATATTTAGTTTCACCTGTCCCGGTGTTTGTAATCGAATCTTGCAAGCTAAATTCTCACCCACTTCCCAGTGTCCGATTGAGCTAAAATTTTACACACTGGTCCAGTCCTGATGACAATGAATGTTTATAATAAGCATGACGTGACACTGCTACCAGGACTGGCTTCAGACGATTGAACTCCTCAACGGTTAACAGTAGAGACTTGAAATTTTGCACTTTTTTACTTTTTAGTTATTTTTCATATTAACAAGTAATAAAAGCTTGTTTTAAAAAAAATCTTATAATTTTATTAAATAGGTACTTACTTGTCATAGTTGACTTCAATCCACTCGTATATTAACTCACTGGAGTGAACTGTTTTCTTCCTGTCATCTGTAACAACCTGAAAGATTCTTCATTAACATAACTATAATAAACCACTTAAAGACCCTGTCAAACACAGAAAATAATTTTCAATAAAATCGCTTTCCTCGATTACAGACGTTCAACGGCAAACACATTTTCAAAAGGATTTTCAAATAAAGGTTTGTTAAATTAACATCGCGGGAGGAACGTAGCCAAATATACTTTATACGAATATATGCTTAGGTATATAATTATTACGACGCCTATGATTCCCAAAAAAAAATTAATAGTAAGATATTTTGTTTTCCAATTTATTATTACCTACTTGATTTTTTTCTGATCTTCTGAATTACTTTAAAAATTGTTTTGATATATTCAGTTCAGAGAAGGTTGATATTTTAAAATATACAAAGAGACTATTACCACCCTATTTGAACCGAGTCTGTTGTCGGACGCTCGGTTATTTTAAGTGAGACGCCCTGCGATCAGCTTGAAGTCACGTATTTCATTTGCAGCTATTCAAAGAATTTGTTACCAGTTTCAGCGGAGTAAACAGTACAGTTAATCTCATTGACGTCGAAATAAAATGGCTCGTAGTATTCAACCTCGGGATTTAAATGTAAATGATTGGTTAATTTTAGCTGATATTACGCTTTTAAAGCCTTATTATAAAATTGGTACCGATACTATAACATGACTTAATGTAGACAAAATTATTACAAAGGTGTGCTAAAAAATTAAGCGTGGTGTATGTATAAAATAACATAACTAGTTAATTAAAGATAAAACAGCAACTAGAAGAGACAATGTTCATATTCCTTATCTAAACTTCTAAACTAATATTATAAAGAGGTAATATTTTTTTGTTTGTTTGTTTGTATTGAATAGGCTCAATAACTACTGGACCGATTTCAAAAATTCTTTCACCATTGGAAAGCTACGTTATCTACGAGTAACATAGGCTATTATATTATTTTAGAAAAAATAGGGGTTCGTAAGATATTTCGGTTTTTTTAACCCAAGGTGTAAGAAACCATACAACACGTGTAGTAGTAATTTATTTTAACCTAAAATATACACCGAAGCGAAGCGAGGGCGGGTCCACTAGTAAAAAATAATAGCGTAGGCCATTACCTATAGGTACACAATTCGCAGATAATCCAACTGATGTTTTTTCAGTTGTTCACAAAGTTAGTAAGTAAGTGAAAGCTAAGAAGAAAGTATTAAAAAAGTAAAGTTGAACATTTAACTGACACAAAAAATACGACAAATTTTTGTATCTAACATTTAAGTTCTAATAACCAGTACGGTTACAAATGACTGAACTCTGCGCAAAGCTGCAATGCTACTAGCCGCATACAAGTAGATCTATACGTAATTAATAGTTTAAAATATTCTACTGGGGAGGAAGATACTGAAATACTTGTAACCGTAACCGTAGTTTCATTAAGAAAGCCTTTTAAATTAGGTACAATTATTATCATAACTGCAATTTTTATACTTCAAGGTGCATTAAACTGTTCTTAAAGAAACAAGAAGGTAAATGATACTATAACTACTATAGTTATATATTAGCACTGTAACTATAGTTACATTATAGTGTAGCTCTCAGATAAAAAAAGAAAGAGTCAGGATGACTACGGATGAAAAAAGAGCAATATAACGGATGTCGGTGGAAGCCACAGAGGGTTATAACAGAAAATTATTCTTGTACTGAAAAATGATGCTTCTTTTAAAGGTTTTCAGCTCAACATGATTTTGTAGCTAAAAATTCTGCAATCCAACTACATAGATACTTTATACATGTTACTAGGTAGGTTAGGTATTCTACTAAACTCCTAGTGATGTGATGTCTAGACATAATCAAAAGAATAAAAGTTTATAGACTTTTTTGTGAGGTTACCTAAAGGAGACCTCTGGATATTCCTGCCGTTAAGCAAATTACGCCATTTATTTGGCGGTCTGATGTAAACAATATTATTGTCAGAGTTACAAGTTACGACAACATGATACTTGCGTAAAGTAGCCGAAATATTCAGGAATTCGTAGCTGAGTTAGTGGGCTCCCATAAAACTATAATTATGTTTGTCTAGGCTGCGCCTAGACTAATGTATCTACCATAGACCTAGAAAAATTGGTATCTACATTTCGTATTTGACAGGCTTGACTAAAAGTCAAATTCTGGTATATTCATAGAACTACTTAGGCCTATTCTCGTCTACATTTAAATAATTAAGATATATATTTACGATCGTATTGAACCCTTCATTTGCAAGTCCGACTCGTACTTTGTTTAAAATACAACACTTACTTAATACTAGATTGATTCCTGTATAAAATCATAAAGCCCTCGTTTTGTAACAAAGCAACGTTCAGTGGACTAACTTCAGAAATAATGAATATTCAAGAAATTACGACGTGACAAGCTATAGGAAACAATAAATTAATACCGATAGTGTAATGTTAAAGATACAATAACATAGATAAAGTTTATAAGAAACACTAGAAATCGTTGTTTGGCATTATATTTTACTAGTAATCGCCCGCGACTCCGCCTGCGTATATTTGCCGTTTTCGCAATATTTTTTATTGCTGCTCCTCTCATGTATTATTCTTAGCGTGATGTTATATAGCCTTCCTTGATAAATGGATTATCTTACACAAAAATATTTTTTCAAATCGGTCCGCGCTGAGATTAGCGCGTTCAAACAAACAAACTCTTCAGTTTTACGAGTATAATTATTACTATACATTTCCTTAGTTTTTCACATCAGGTATAAATCGACGTTCAGATTTCGTATACCATTAGTAAATTCTCATCATATTGGATACCTTTTCTATGACAATATCTCTAATAGTTTAGCTGGGTGGTCCCATGAAGTATCTCAAATATTACAATCACCTATTGGTACAATTGTAATCCTAAACCATACGAGGCCACTCTTAAATAGACCACAAAATGTTAATTAAAATCGGCCCAGCCTTTTAGGAGTTCATTGTAAACACCCTTACTTTATATTATGAGCTATTAGTTCTTGAGACGAAATAAACAATTAGAATTTATATTAAGATGATACTTAATATTCTAACTGTCAATGAAGCACTTATACGTGTTTTCTCACCGTTATCTATGTAAGTATATTTGCAACACAAAAAATCCAAAATACTCAATAGTGTGTTACTAGCTGTAAAATGCTTGTTCATAACTTCTCATGTGTTACATGACATTCTAACAATAACTACCTACGTTAACGGGCGCAAGTTTGTATCAAAATGCATTGCTTTGTTTACAGGAGCGACCGAATCAATATTCTCACCGCAAAACGTTTGTAACGTTTCTAAATTCATAGCAACAACTCATGAATTTAACGACGTAGAGCTTATTCAAGCAACAAATCTATAAATTATTACGTTAAGAGTTCAACTTTCGTTATCTTTTTTTACATAACGCAGGCACGTACAAATTTTATATTAGACATGGATAAAGTTTACATGACTTAAGACAACTTAACAGATGAACATTCTTACATACCGGCCGGTTACAGTCATAATAAATGTTCTCGGTAGTCGAGTAAAATAAAAAAAATATGTAGCCTCTAATAATAGAGTGATTTAAAAGCCGAGGTCGAGGTTGGGAGTAGGGATCCTACCTGCACGTACGTCTAGGTCATGTCGTTCATCTTTTCATAGCTATAATATGTGTGTTCAAATAAAATTAAATGGATACCTACATATCTGGTGGTACGTGAAACTATGAAGTGAATGAAAAATGTGGCGTTGAGATATCTGGGAATTAATTCTATCGCTAGTATTTTCTCGTAAAGTCAACAAGGAACTCACAGGAATGAAGAATTAAGTGAAGAAAGTAATATTACTTGAGGACCCTTTCTGTGGTCAGAATTGGACCATAACCCAACTCAATATCCCGTATTCAGTAGGTATCTCTAGTAGGTACGTGTAAATCGTCATCAACGTCAAATGTCTATCAACGGAGCCTTCCGTTTGACGTGCCTATGTGACATGACTGTGTATTAAACGTAGTGTAATAGTGTGGGTTTTGTTTTATTTTCCAAATTTATGCTATGACAAATGCTTTACAAGGAAATTAACTCACCGCACCTCTCCATGAAATTTAGACCCCTCGCCCAAAACTTTCCATTTTAAGGAATATTCTTCAAGTGAGAGTCGCTGAGCTTCGTAAAACATTGATACGTGAAGTTAAGACAACATTTTAGTTCTCCACTATCGAAATCAGTCATATCTTTGCGGACCTCCAATTACAAATCGTGATACCTCATTTTACCGTCACCCCAATGTAGACCCATTTCAAAACTCCCTTGGACCCGTGGGCGTTAGCTGGACCACGAAGTCACGTCCAAGGCGTTGCCGGTAAACAGAACACGTAAGCCACCTGTAATTACCGTCTATAGATACGATAATGCCAAACGGAGCTCTTGAACTTCTAGTAATTGAAATAAGATTTCATTAAAAAATGGAATCAGATAAATGAGATACAGGTTATCATTTATTACTTTCATGTTATCATACGTCATGGTAATTTTACACATTCCCTTCCACTATAACTTTTCAAATGACAAACTACCTAACGTTAAGTTTACGCTCACCTTCGCCGCTGAAACGAACGATAAGTGTATACCTAACATTATGCAGTAAAGGCACTTTTACAAGTCATTGTAGACTACCGTACGGAGTCATTCTTGGAGGGCGGGCTTGAGCACAATGTTGTTTTACCGAAGCGACAGCATTTCTGTTTAGTTCAGTCGCTGAAAGGCATTCGCGTGAGGCGCACCGCCACTCTCCCAGCGCCCCTAACGCGGGAAACTCCAAACAATAAACAAGTAACTGTCGACCCACAGGAAGCGATTTACGTCGACAGTAATACTTGTAAAGTGGTGCAAAGAGCACAGTTTACTTTGCATATGTCGTCAGTATCAGTCGACAGTCCGCGTGATGTAACGCGTTTGCCCTATTTACTAATGCGATTGTTTTGCAGTGCAGTGTAAGAAAGGGTGTTTTTATTACCTCTCAGCTGATTGACACGTGAATAAAATAGTAACTACGCGTGTTGTTTGTAAGATTTTAGTAACGGCACAAATAATATAAGGATCAGTGAACTGCATTATTTTCGGAATCAAAGGAAGATGTTGATGAAATAAACATAAATAATTAAATCAAAGTATCTATATGTTTAGCTTTAAAAGTCACAAAGTTCAGTGTTTGTTACAAACGGATGTAAAAGTAAAAGCTTTCAAAACTTGTAACAGTTCGACTAAGTGCTTTTAAAGTAGAAAAAGTTTGGTGAACTCGCGTGGAAATGGGATAGTAATATATTGGAGGATAGCAAGTCATGGATCAAACGGTACATTTTGAAAAATCACTTTGAAAAAGAATTCGGCCGAATATTTTTCTCAAAAAAAACATAATCGTAATTTTTAGTAGGAGTAAAATAATAAAAGTTTTTTTTTGAACTAACAAATAAAGTTGCATATTAAATAGAAAGCTAAAGAAGTAAAAACCGACATTCTATCGTCCTGAAAAGACCTCAAAAAGAAAGAATACAAAACCTCAACTTAACGAAAAATACAAACGACGCACATTCCTCAAGTACAGTAAGAAAGGTATTGTTTTACAAGAGGGTAAACAATCGGATGGTGTGCGATGTTGGCACCATGCTGTGTTTGGAGTCGTTGATGACCCGATGGCGGGAGAGAGGAGACCGGGAGGAGCGCCGCTCGCGGTCTCGGAGTCTCTGTTCCTCGGCTGGCGACGGCAGCCTCCTGCAGCTACTGCACAGGAGGGCCAGCAGCGCTCTGTAAGTTACTTTGTTTGAAAATCTATATTGTACTAGCTGACCCGGCGAACTTTTTATCGCCTCAAAAATCAATAAAAAATCAATCATGATAACAATTCCGGATCGATTCATTAGATTACGATTACGACTAAAATATACGATTTAATTAAAAATATCAGGAATCCTTACTCGGTAACCATGGTGATAATATGGTGTTTGACAGAATGATAATATTACAGTAGTCCCATACAAACTTTAACTTATAATATCTTTTGATATAATGATCTGATTTAAATAAATTAAAGCCTAAATAGAGCCCTGAGTTAAGGATTATGGGTGTATTCATCCATTGTTCTGTCAAATCAGCCGTTTTGGAGTGATGCTCTTTCAAACACACAGAAAAACAGAGCCCCCCAACTTCAATTTTATTATATGTATTGATGTACATCCAAACCTAAAAACTAGGCCCTATAAACAGCGGACTTAATGCCTAGTGGCTGTCTCTAAACGTCAGCCTGTGGTGTTGGTGATAATTTACGATAGCGGACAACTTGAGAAAGTAAAGTAATTTTATTAACTTAAAACATGAACGTATAGAATACTAATAAATACTAGATGACCTGTCTGTTGTCTGGTCTGTGTCTTCCAATACCCACTTGACCAGCATGGTGAAGTATGGCCTATACCCCTCACATTGTGAGAGGAGACCCGAAATGTGGACAGTTAATGCATGATGATGATGACTATAGAACCCGCTTTGTTTCCGAAATTCGACTATGACTCGTTGTCTTACAAAATACTTTATACACTGGTTTAATATTCGTTTTGTATATCGATTGGCACACCAAAATCTACGCAGAGTTAAATTGAAAACCATATGTTATCCTCAACATTCCCGACATTAATAAATGTCACTCTAAAAGTTAAACTCAAACTTCAGAAAGAACAGTCTAGAGCTACGTTACTAATTAATCAAGGCAAGTAGTTTCATGATAAAATTTAAATATTTTAACGACGTCACATCTGCAGCTACATTCTTACTACCCATGTAATCATAAGATAGACACAGTTTTAAAATGTAAATAATTTTGACTAAAAAAAAATTCGTCAAAGTGGAAAAAAGGCCTTAGAAGTATAATAAATTAATGTCAGCTGATTAGCATAGTGTCTTCGAGTTCAATAGTAAATAGTCGTATGTCATTGCCCTTTAACGCCTGAGTTGAAAAATATAGCACGCAAGGTGGATTCGTAGATTGATGGTAACTATACACGCAGTTTCTGCCTCAAGGACGGTAGTTCGATAATCTTTCGTGGAACAACATTTACTTTAACAATGTGTTGGTTCTTGGAAAAACAAATTATATTTTACCTGACTGCTCGAGAACGATGTATGTATGTATGAGTATGCATGAATATGTATGTACATTTTCAAAAGTTGAAATTTTTGTATTTTATTTGTATGTTATTGGATGAGTTTAATTACTGGAAAGCAGTCAATATTAAAGACAATCCCTTCCGTCTGTAAACTGGTCAAATCGAACAATATAAATGAAATTGTATGAAATTACTGGAGGATTGAATTTAATATCCTTTATGAACAAGTAGCCATGACTTTTAGTTCCAACAACATCACAAATTAATTATACGTCTGGAACTGATAATCTCTTTTTTTAAATAATTTAAAATTATTTTTAATTTTATTTTATCCTACGAAAGGTTTTTCTATCCATCAATTCCCGTTTAATTGATCTATCGATATTTCTCTGATTGCCGATTAAGTAAAAAGAGTTCGTTGGGCTAGAAGCATGGCCTGGCCTTATAAAAACCATTCGTTATTTTTATTGGGACTATCACGTTAAGTACGAGTATCACCTATATTATTCACGTTGTGAGTGATATGCAACGATGGCGGCTAACTGATTTACGAGGGGCGCAGGCTCGCAGATGGTTGCCGCGAAATTGTGTTTTTATTAAATCGTCAATGTAAGCTGCAATAAACGAACAGCTGAAAGTGCTCGGTTAATTGGGCCTATATTTTTAGCGTTGGCTTACATAGGGAGTGTTCAAGTATTACGTAACGCAATTTTTGAACCTCCCTCCCTCCAATGTAACACGCCGTAACGTTTTTCTGTACCCTTCCTCCCGAAACGTTACGTGACATAAAGATGATAATTTTTATCAAAGATAATATTTTATCGAGTTAGAAGAATTACATTCCCTATTTTATTAATAAAAAAAACAATG
>LGAG01000388.1:466355-479420 GCA_001278395.1 Lerema accius
TAACAGTCCTCTTATAAACACGGGTGTCTCCTCATAACTAAAAAGTTCAAAAGCATATACGAGTATCGTCACAATGATCTAGTGCGAATTGGCGGAAGGATGAGTTGCCAACACAAATATGCAAATATTAGAAATTTTTACGCCGTCCAAGTGTCTCCGACGTGGCTTTACGATTGTCACCTAATAGGAGGACCAACGGCTTAACGTGCCCTCCGAATCACAAAAGGAAATGCTCGTAAGTTTTTTCACCGCTAGCGGTCACGCATCCTCTTTCCGCCTAGAGTTGCTTAACTTCGTTGATCGCTGAGCATCAGAATAAGCCGCCAGGTGCTTCGAGATACACAGTTACGTTATCATATTGCCGGCGAGTTTTTTGGAGTTCCCAAATTCTACCAATATACACAGGATGGATAGCGCGGAAGTCTTAGTATATAACTATCCCATGTAACCCTAAAATATTCTGTTATCTTACGGAAGATTTCAACCTCGAAAAAAACACATTTTATGACGGGCCAATTTACGATCCACCGCCGACATGTATCCAATATAAAATTATGAATACATGCAATAATATGCTGGAATAAAAACAGACATGCCTGTATGTTTAAGGAAATGTTGTTTCAAAATTGTTCCGGGAATCCGTAGCACGTTGTTAAATGTGACCGTAGAAGCGTGACGTGGGTCATGTAAAATGGATTTTGTTGTGAAAAGGCATACATACGTTTGCAAGTTTAAATGTATGCTCTTTTCTTTAACACACTCTTTAGCTCAATACCGCGGTATAAATAAAATAATCCGCAATTTAATTTGGCCGAAACCCGAAAAAATCAATGATGTAATCATTACAAAACCACGCATCTGTTCTTTATTTAAATTTTAAATTTCCTTTTTTACATAAAATAATAAATACTAGTCTTTAATGTTATATTTTGCGGCATCAATTTCAGGCTACATTAAAAGTCTATTAAAATATGAATACTAATTTATGAACTTTAATTAATCGTTTATTAATTCAAGTCGTTCAGCGCTGTACTTAAAATTCTTGACCGATATTAAGGCTTTCCTTCAAAAGCGATTACTTAAGCATTTTTTTCAAGAGTCGTATTCTTATGCCCTTGATGAACGATATGAAAATGTCGACCTAAACCGATCGTGGTCAAGTGAGTAAGGGTGTAAATCTATTAAACATTCATACCAGTTTTAAAAAGATTAATAGATTTCATTAGACATGACATTGTAGCATAGTTCCGTATATGGGTGTGAGGATTCTTGCGTCTGAGTTCAAATAGTGCTAGGGCAATGACGTCATATCACAGTTAACGTGAATTTTCGTTCATTACTGTTATAACAGGACAGTTTAGGAACAATTTATGATAATAAGATAAAGCTTTACAAAAAGGACCCTAAGAACCTTAACGCAATATCCATGTTTATACCTTTATTAAGAACAGAGACAAAAGTTACAAAAAATGTATTACTTTTTAGTATAAAATATATTTCATTGCCTACAATAACATAAGTATCAAAACAATCAATCTCGAATGTTAATAATACCACCATATTTTGCTGACATAATTGCTACATTCTGGTGTAAGTTTTTGTTTTCTTACGAGTATATCGATATTCTGTTTCCTACAAATAGACGCGAAAATATAAAGATATACAAAACTTACGTAGAGCAAAACTAATCATTTGTAATTGATGTTAATACTATTTGTAGTCATAGAAGAAATAAATATTCTGCATTATAACTTTGTGGAGAACTTAGGTGTGCAGGTTTCCTCGCGATGGTTTCCTTCACCGTAACAAGTAATAATTGGAATCTAATACGCACATAACTTTTGAATTAAAAGTGTGTGCCGTGGGTTTTGAACCCAGGAACTTCCATTCGAGAGATCAACATTCAAATCACTAGACTATCACTGCTTTCGAGTACGGATTTCTAAAAAAAGTAAATGTCAAACGAAAGAAACGTAATTGATATCAAATTGTGCAACCAAACATGCGAAAATAATAGTAGATGTCTCGGAGATGACCTCGGATCAATTGTTTCTTCTTGACTCTATTTTTAACGCTTCATCAATTAAATTAAGGCACTCCAATTCCTTTTTCTACGACGCTGCCGTTGTTTATTCTCATTCTTATCTGTTTGAGTCTACTGTTTTATTGAGCTTTTTCTCTGTTATTTTTCATTATTGTAGTTACTGAGTTCTATAAACAGTATAATTATGTTCGTTGCTATCTTTTTCTAGGCTTATCTTCGTCTCTTCAACTACGGGGTCTTTATTTATGATAACTCTTTTTTTCTAGTGAGTGTGATGTGTACAATATTTACTTCCTCTATATATAATTCTCATCTCACTTTGAATGAGGTGTGCATAATAATTTGACGAAACAGCTAATTTAAGATGAACTAATAGACTACAACTCCCTCTATCTAACAATAATACATTTATTGTTACATTTTCTTCCAACAAAACTAAATGTTAGCTTCTAATGCTCTGTGCAAATTTTTATAGATGCCTTCCAATTGAGGCACCCAATATTATTTCTATCACGTACTGTGAATGTCGTATTATTATAAGTAGGTGTGTGTCGACATTCAATGGGATAAACAAGCTCACAGAGCGGAAACCTATTAAGTGGAACAGAAATATCTTTAATAGATTTTTCTTGTATCGCATTTATAGAGCTAATAATAAAGTGATTTTAGAAATATCAAAGACCGCGCTCGCTTTGCTAGAAAACTATTACTTACATTTTAAAAAATACTTTAGCTACCTTTTAGCGTTATAAGGTATCAAAATGTTTTAAGGACAGAAAAATAAAATGGAATAGGAAACTAAGGTTGTGTTTTCTTTGTAGCGGAATATGAAGTTTTGTCATTTAACCATTAGCTTGGAATACTCGCAATGTCAACTATTTGTATGTTTTAAGCTCGGAGCATTAAAATGGGGTTGGTATATCTATATTTGTGGTCTTAGTAGACTATATAATTTGAAAATCGAACGATTCTCTCTGGGCTATAAATAACAATCGAAAATGCATGCATTAAATAGGAAATCCATCAACCTTAATTCCGTGGCGTGGCGTCTGCGAACTCGACGCCGAAGTGGCAGTTGCTTCCTTGCCAAATTGTCGTCCAACTTCACGTAAGATGTCCAAAATAAGGGATAGGTGGCACAATTAAACGAAACTGTGAGCACTTGGAAACAAACAGCGAACAGTACAAACAATTTCGACACGGTTATGTGGAGCTGTCGCCGCTCGCGCACTTATAACGAAAAATAAGGAGGTAGAAACCAATTTAATATCTACACATTTGCTATTTGTGAATGTATTGCCTGATCGAATAATGTAGCTTGCACAGATTATACAAAACACCGAATAACCTTAAAGATTTATTCACCGAGAGGCATTTATATTAAAAACGACTAATCGCCAATTGGGACTACAAGAAATGAGTCTCGCCATCATAAAAAAATTATAACTTTAAAATGGAGACGAATTCAATGACAACCCATATCACGTTAAAAAATGAAGACGTTTGAGTTGATGAGTATGTTAAATAAAATTACATACATTTGCTCGAAATCATAACCCACCCTCTTTGTGACGCAATCGGGTAAAAAAAGTTCCAATCATAATCATCTTGAAGTTGCCAGCCGTTATAAAACCTAATCTAGATAAAAACAGCTAGATAGCAATTCTAAAAGCACTAGGTAAGCTTCATATTTAAATGCTAGATTATAACCTGCTCCAGTGCCTGCTTACCACAGATAAGTTCAGTCACTTCAACCCACACGCACTGCAGAGTTCCGTAGTAGACTTAGTTACGCGTTAACCTGTCCACATCATCACAGACACTGTATCAAATAGGATAACAACAAATTATATTTCATGGAAACGCTATGCTCACACAATATTTATACAAGAAACTCGAAGATGGCAACAAATATGTACGTTGAGATACTTTAATTTAATTAGGTACAATACAAGACAAAGCTATTGACAGTCGATAGCCTTAAAGGATCATGTTTTAACATCCAAATACAATAAACTTGACGGTTCAGATTTTAATATGATTTGATACAACACCTTTAGAACCTCAAGCAAAATAAATTTACCGTAATAACAATTAACTTTTTAAAACCCAAATGTTTAAAAATGTGAGATCGGTCGACAAAGTGACAAAGTTGCTTATGTCAATCTTACAGTCCAATCACAGCTTTTATGTTATCGTGCGTCAAATCTTTTAGACCCTAAAGCTTAGAGTGGGCTATAGGAAAGAACATACATACATTTTATGCTCAAAAAAATCCACTCCTTCTGGTGCAGTGGAGTAACTAAAGCTTGTGCATGAAATATTTTGTACTGTTTCATAAACTAAACTTCAGATAACAAGAAAAAACAATTTCAGAATTGAAATACGAAGAATTTCATGCTGATACGAAGGTTTACAACATCGTAAACGTGTTTGGATAGTGGATTCCAGTGTGTTTACGTAAAGTATCGTTACAGATTCGCTTATATCATTCCGTAAATGGATTACTATATTTGTTTTGCACACAGACATGTTTATTGAAACACTCAATTTACCTGAATTTATACATATATCCAGCTTACAACGTTGTTATGTTTCATATCTTAGATGACGGTAGTTACGTAAAACTATGTATTATTTTTTGATTTTACGAGTTACGTCAAAATGTTTGATGACATTTTATGTTTACTAGGTCCTACATAATCACGTAGGTATAGTTTGACTAGAATTTTAGTCAGATTAATAATATTTTTTCGTTAAAAATTATTATGAAGGATCCGTTTCGTTGTAAGAGTAGCAAAGAAAAATGATCTTACTTGTATTATAAAATACAAAAAAAAATAAAAATTCATCTGGCCCATAAAAGTAAAGACGTTTCGATTTTCAAATTGCTAATAGGTACTTTAGTGCCTGAGCCAAGACAAAACAACTCACTAATAAAACGCCCAATTACGTGACGTTTAAGATTTTCCAAGTTAGCATTTTGAAGAACAAGAATTCAGAGTCAGATGTTCTTGAACGTTTTTGGCGTTAAGTCGAGTCATTGAATACAGACTGGTTGTCGGCTCGCCCTATCGTCTTGAGTAGCGGTCGAGACCCTTCTCGACACCAAGAGCCGCTTCTTTGTACAACTTCACAGGCTCTCGTAATTTTTTTCAGAAACCTTAAAGAATTATTACGATGAACTGACAGTACAATCTCGGGCCCTGGCTTTAATATTTTCTAACGCTAAAATGTGGTTGAGAGAAATCTTAACTAATAACTAGAAATATTTGTTTTGTTTATACCCACTACTAATAGTATAAGTTATATCCGAATTTTTTAATTCTGTTGAACGGAAAACTTTTTAATTTCCTCCTGTTGAGCGAAACTATAAAAATTATACGTAATATAAGTTGTAGCCTTAAATTAAAGAAAAACCTTCATAATTAATTATTAGAGTACATTTAATTTTGTAACCTATAGGAAAGTGTATAAGTTTACGGAAACCTCTATGATTTACTGGTTATAATAATCTCGTACCTACATTGATCAAAATAGTATGACTACACAATTCACCCCTTAAATTTAATTTTTAACTAGTAACGTAAATGCTGAATCGAAACGCGAGATCTCTTGTGTTAACGCTTCAACTCGATGGGACTATCGATTTTTATAAACATTAGCAAGGTCAAGGTACCTACAAATCGAGGGCAAAGCTGTCACTCAAAACAGGGTATTTCATATTAAACCCAAACGAAATTTATTCACCTAACGTATCCCTTAATCAAATTAATTAAAAGTAAAGAGGACCAATACATTTAAATGCGTCGTAGGTACCTACTGTGGACTACACAGATGGACAAAGGACGAAACATCCAGATCTTTTTGCCTTCAAGCAAAAGAGAAATTCCTGAATCTTAAGTGAAGCGAGAAAAATCAAATTTCGTCTAAATTATTCCGAAGCACCACAAACGAGCATCGGAGTTCATTGTAGCTTAGTTAATTTCGTAACAATAGAATCTACAAGCTCTAATTCATAGTCGAGCTGATTGGATCATGCGCAACCAAACAATGGGCCTTTGTTATTTAAAAATAAAATATTCCTTAAATAAAATATTCCTTTCATCGCCATCAAATTAATAACTCCTGCGTCATGTGACGGCTTCGCATCGCGCTTAATTTTTGGATTTATCCTACTAATATTATACCTAAATGTGAGTTTGTAAAGACATTTGTTATTCCTTCACGCTCTAACCGTTAAACGGATTAAGCTGAAACTTGGCACACATAAAGTTCACATCCAAGAATAGGATACAGGATAAATTTTATCACGATTGTAGGTTCCTTTGGGATGAAGCCAAAAGGTACTATTCCGCAGGCGAAGCAGCGGGCGACGTCTAGTTTAACATAAAACTGCGTCGTAAGGAACTCGACACGATCAGGTCGCCTTGCACGTGACAGCCCGTTTCCTTCAGGCCCGCCGTTGAATAAAGTGAAGGTCTAATTCTTAACACAAAATTACACGATCGAAATTTCGTAGCTTTGGGCTTAGGATTATATAGAAATAAATGCTTTTACGCTCACATCCCGGTATATGATTTTCTCTATGCCCTTGGATTGAATAAACAATTAAGGTATCACACAAGCATTTCAATTAAGCAAAACAACCGTTTTCAAAACATAAAAGCCAATAAAAGGTAATCGAAAACATGTTCCAGTTTCTCCAAAATTCAATTCGTATGATACTAAAATAATTAAAAACCATTTTAGTACGCACACGTAGGTAGGTACCTATTTCATTTTATTAACAGATTCTAATTTAGTCCAGTGGTCGTGTAAGCAAATAGCAGTAGCTATAAGCGTAAGATCAAAATAGAAACAGAGCACATATTAAAGCTATAAATCCGACTTGAACCTGTAAACCTGTAATTGCCTAATCTAAAATCTCTAGGCGAAAAAATAAACTTAATTAGTACCTTCAGAATAGAGCCTTAATTTCGAACTCGGTTGATTATATTTTCTGCCCCAAATGGATGGCATTTGTAGGGTAACCTTTGGACGACGTCATGTACCGTATAACACCTCACTTCACGGTTCAGCTTGTTAGAAGCATGAGAGGTCAAACTCAAACATTTACTTAGTGTGTAGGTGTTTCACACACTGAAAATAGGTGTTTGTTAGTGTAAGACTAACTATACTAACCTGACGAAGCATACACTAGTTCAATTGATGCCTTCATCCATACTTTAATTATAAATATGACTATGTTTTAACTCTAACTGAACTACTCGTATCATAAAAAACGTTGAGAACTTAAAAGATTCGCACAAATGTTAAGGAATTCGAATTAGAACTATCGAGCTTTTGAGCTTTGAAAAAAAATGTATTATTAAACATTCTCTTATTTATGTGCATAATATCATGAATTTGTCTTATCAACATGATGACTTTATACGTCTATCCTGACATTATTATTAGTGACTATCCTGGCGTACCAAAAATGCCTTAAATTCAATAAAATCCTTAAAAAATACTTATCTTCAAATTAGATGAATCGTAGAATAATCACGAACAACTCATAAACAGATACAAATTGCGATACTAATTACTGCGAACTTATTCTGAATAGCTTTCATACTAATAAATAAGGTAAGAGCTCGTTATGACATCTTTTGTGTAGAATTTGATTGCAGTTTCAAATTTTATTGATTACGTTATTCATTTTATATGAATACTTGGTTAGAACACCGAGGTTTATTAATTAAAGTTATAATTTTCTAAATAATATCTGGACTATTTAATCTGCTGTCAACTTAAAATGAATCAATTTCTTAAATTGAATGACTGAGAACAGCAAACTAAATCAAGTAATGTAGTTTATGCATGAGTATGATTAAATTGTGTAACATAATTTTCGTAAGTAATAATAGGCTTTGTAAGTCGTTCTAAATATTCGAAGACGCGACCTCACGTTGCTCGAATAAGTCGGCATTACTCGACCAGATTTACCTACGTGGCTGTTCGGTCGAATTACCCTGCGTTTGGAGATAAATGTCCTGACCCAGATGTTGGGGAAGCAACTCGGTGATCGAGAACTTACCTAAGATATTCAACGAATATTTTTTCTAGATTTTCCTTCAAAGTTATAAATTTCTTCAGAGTTATTCTTCGCTCGTCTAAGTTCCGCATCTGTGTGTGATGTGAAAACGACAGCTTAAAGAAAAAAGAATTGATTATTTAATGAATAGAAATCAGTATACTTTGGGTAGTATTAACTAGAAATTGTTTAAGTACTTATTCAACTATTTATACACTTGTATTATAGGTATGTGTAGGTAGGTACGTTTATTTCATTCCTTCGATGCCATGAACAATGTAAATGTGCAATCCTTTACACAACACTCCAAACGTCAAACAGGATCATTACTATAAACTTAATAAAAACAAAAGTGATTTTAAAAACATAATTTATTTCAAATTTATTCCAATTTGACGGGGAGACCGACATTTTTTTTAATTCAATTTATGAAGAGCGGTTTCATTTGTCCGCAGTTCGTCTGCCAGCGAGCTAATCTCCAGGCGGGGAGTGTTCTCGCGCCGGCAGTATGGCTCCGTTGAACAGGTAATATTTTTTTTAAGGTTTTACTTTTACTTATTAAGAGTTGGTTCTTTAAGAGATGGTTCTTATTATTTGAGCCTTGGAGAACGTGCCAATGAAATTGAGAAAATACATACCTCTCAACAAACAATATATAGACTCCACGTTCGGAACAAAATAACGTTGTCGAATAAAGCATAACGTAAATAAAAAAATGTAATTTTTCCAGGTGCATTGCTCGGCAGGCTGTGCTGTGTGATATAATGTCAAATCATAAAAAAAATTACCTCACTTTTTTTTAATACAGAGTCTATATTTTTTGGTCTGAGAGTATCATCCTCACTTCAATAGGAAGTAATATTACAGAAGATAAATAGGAGTATCTAAGAAATGCCTAACTCAATTTCGACAAACCTCACATACAGTAATTACTCGAGTGTTTTAGATGACAAAATCGCGCCAAATACTGTTGAAACTTTATCAGTCCTGGACTATATCTCTGAAACGACTTAACGAGCATTAATTTTCAGTCAGAACATGGAAATTTCAGGGAAATCCTTTGTACACGACAGACAATATTCATAGCGGTATTAATTAAATTTGTTTGCAGAGTATCACTGGCCAAGTGTTTAATTAAAGAATTTTTCGAAGGCGAAATTAGTTTTTTTCTGTTCGAATTTTAGCCTAGCAACGTTCACTTCGTGTAAATAAATAATTATTTACAAAACACAAATTCTAATTTCGGTATATACCTACCATTGACTTTAATATCTCTGCTAGTTATATTAAATGAATTGATTTAATTAATAGTCGCCTAATATAATAATTATGTACCTAATATTTATAAAACTAAAGTCGAATTTACAGTAATTAAATTTGGACCAATTTCCAATCAAGGTCTCATATAAGTCATAAAGCTAATTTCACAGGAGCAAAGGTTAATTTTCATAGAAGCAAAGCTAAGGAAAATTACGTTCTGAAATTACAGCTGTCCATCAAGCCGACTCCATTTCTCACGAATGATACTACACGGCCTGAGCACTGCGACTCAGCACTACCTTAATTGCGGCTATTTTAGGCCAAGTTTTATTTTTACCTCACATTAATTGAAGCTCTATAAATGCTTGCGACTCATTAATGGCCCTCTACTGGGTTCCAGTCACTTCTTATGAGTGAACATAAACTCTAGTCCCTGGTTCTTAACCTGAGGGTAATTGCCCCACAGGGGTAAATCACCTATTTTACGGGGGTAATGTAGTCGTAATTATTAAGATCGTAAAAAAAATACAGAAAAAGGTTACTTGTATTGTTCCTTCTATTGTTTTTTAAAGACGATAAAATCAGTTTTCCTTATAAATATCAGGGGTAACGATATTAAAAGGGTTAAGAACCAGTGGCTCTAGGCACACTCCACCACGTTGCTCCAGCACGGATTGGTGGAGAGTTTAGTTAGTTAGCCCAACTTAGTTTTCGCAACTTTATTATTACTAACACCCGGTTTGGCAACAACAATGGAAGAGACGACTTAACGAGCCCTCCAAAGCACGGAAACTTGCACTTTCAGTTCGCTCCCGTACTTGCTCAACTATGTCGACGACTTAAAACACAAGGCTCTAGCTCTTTTAATTCCATGTTTAAAATGTTAAATTTATTTTATTTAAATTATAACAATTTTTAATCATAGAGATCACCCAATTATCAATGAGATAAAATCAGTCACGTAAAAAGGTGTCAGCAGCTTGGCAATTAGTAAAATAATACAAGCAAAATATTTGGAAAAAATACCCTCTTTGAGGATATTAATTATAAAATATGTATATTATAAAGACTCGCGACCTATTTTATTAATTGTGCGTAGAAAATTCTTCAATAGCACTATGATAAATGTCAACACCAAAAGTTTCTCTAAGAACTTATTAGAAATAGGAACTATGCAAGTTTCATCTGCATTTACTCGTAGTAGACAATTTAGTTCGCAGTTATTTCCGAACTTCAACACTAAGAATCATACCTACCTACTCATCTGCCAACCTGCTGCCAACATACGTTTGAATAACTTGACATTTAAATGTGCTCTGAAGAGAATTTGTTCCCGAAAGAAACTATTAAAACTAGCCAGAATATCATTGATGACATGCTATCGTCGAGTAAATAAAATAAAAAAAACAATTTTACATTTTTCCTAATACGCCTTCAACTCGGAACTTGAAAAACAGCACCAAAATGTTTTTGCAGCTCATGCATACATATATTTGGCCAGTAGGATACGAAGTTCGGCAACTTTTCATGATTTAGCAAGAAGCTTCGCGTCATTAATCCTACTGCAGCAGTTCTGTTGTTGTTGATAAACGAATAATATTGTTCCATTTTCAATTCAAACATAGGAGTGTCCTCTACAATGGAAAATTATTTATCAATTCAAAGACCTCGATACGAGCTGACACGTGTCATGAATTTAAATTTATCATCCACGAATGAATGTGTTATGCTTTGTTTTTCCTGTCTTTCATGAAGTGTGATGAATATGCTCCAAATGTTGTCCAAATGTATTTATTGAATCAATTTAAATACAAGGTAGAGGAGCCAACGAGGATGCGATTATACCTGCTCTTGTAATTATGGTTGTACTTTGATTATTTTCGTATTAAATTCGAGTAAACATTTGATAATAACTAGTTCAGTGATAATTTATAATTTATTTTGTAACCTAACGTTATTGACCGAACAAACAATTATTACACCTCAGTTATTATTACGACCCACTAAAATATACGAATGAATTAGTGAAATGCTATTGTCTTCATCGTATCTACTAGCGACATATGACATAGCAAACAGGTGAAGCAGCCATTAGTTCTAATAATGAACAATTAGTGACAAGAGTCTAGGGGCATACTAATTGCCTCATTAGTCTAGGCCAAATAAATCAATCAATTTCACTCGAGGACACACCTCCGACAATGTGCGGGCACACATTGAATTTTTACTAATGTGTTGACAATCAATCAACCTTTCTATATCATGGAAATATTGACATTCAATCCCTGTTATTGATGCCTTTGCTACCTACCTATTAATTAACTGCTATTAAAGTAACTTTGATAATTATAAGTAATGTATTTTTATTGGTGAGGAAGTAACAATAAACTTATCTGCGCCTAATACATCTCTTTAAAACATTAAAGAAGTGCTAGCTTGGTGGTTTGAATGTTATTCTCCCGAACGGGACGAGTTGGAACCCGGCATTCACCTCTTGTGTTCAAAAAAATATGTGCGTATTAGAAACTAATTATCAATTACTTCGGCGAAGGAAAGCATGCTCACCTGAGAGTTTCCTATACAGTTCTCAAAGTTGTGTAAAGTCTGCCATTCCGCTCTAGGCCAGTTTAGTGGACTATGACTTGTACCCCTGACATTGTAAGAGGAGACCGGAACCCAGCAAAGGAACAGTTATAGGTTGTGATGATGAATGTAAAATATAACTCGGCATCATCAGATTTTGTTTTAAACGATCATTTATGAGCTATGATAATGGATTGATACGAAACCAATCCGTAAGTTTGTGTCACCAACAACATCCAATTAATTTCAACTTCAAAACAATGCTTGGATCTTGACAGAATACATTACGTAGGGTTCAACAGAGTACCCAGATCATGAATTTCGTTCTCATTATTTCGTCCCAAATTCTAGATGTCAGCCTCAGATAGATATTGACCTCTTTAAAACCAGTGGACCAACACTGTTTTAATTAACTCGCATTTTTAATAAATTAATTGTTTTTGTTGTTTTACTCTCAAACTGAATGTTCACTTTAATTTATTGTAACAACTAATAGCAATTACGTTGTTATTTTTAGGGTTGAAAAATAAAAATAGATAATGTTTAATTTAACTATTTTAAATTTTCAAATATTTTTTCAGTGTAATTAAATAAGGACAGATTAATACCAATAAATTTTTTTAAATTAACTTTTTGATTTAGCATGTTACTTGTAATCATCCCATTGTCATTAGTATCTGAGAAGCAAGTAGGTATGAATTTTCTTATTATTTTCATAGCTCACAATAAATACGAAAAGGAATAATAGCATTTACTCGAAAATAAAATACTAAACTGCTAATTTCAATAATGTATATAGCCCGTGTCTAGCATGGAACAAAGTAAATCTATCGAACTTAGGAGTATATGTTGTAACTGCATGTTATAGACATGTGCTGCACGCGAACTTTACCTTTAGTGAAATGCTAAGTGCACGAATATAGATTGCTACTGATTATGGTAATGTTGACGAGTACTTTGTAATAAACTCTGGACGACTATAATGATACTACCCTATTACTTAGCAGTTTTCATCTGTTATATCCACCATATTATATTATACCGTATCTGTCCTCATACTGCATCAAATAAAAATTCGTTCACTTATTCATTTACACTT
>LGAG01000388.1:479585-496080 GCA_001278395.1 Lerema accius
TTTGCATCCGGGAATAGGACATAGGATAGATTTTATCCCGATTATAGGTTCCCTTGGGATGAACCCAATATTTTTTAAACTAATCTTCTGCGGGTGAAGCCGCGGGTGTCGTCTAGTGATACATATATTGTTTAGAAATTTTTCTTCAGGGAGGCAGGCTTTGTTCTCGATTTATAGACCAAAATATATGTTTTTTGATTATTCTCTGCATGTGTGTTTGTTCAAGCATCAAGTTCAATCCACTGGACAGTGTTAGGTAAACGGGATAATGTAATACGGGATCTCAACCCAGTACAGGGGCCCTTGCGAAATGTTTTGTTACCTTGTTTTGATCAATAAAAACATTTTTCATTTTTCATTTTCATTTTTCAAACCTGGAAAGTTCCTAACTTACACTAAGATGTCTTATTTAAAATTTTATGGAAGTAAAAGATCTACCGAAGCGAAGCAGGTATCTTTATTATTATGATACGACAAAGTTAATTAAATATCGAACGACTCACGAATCTCACTTGTATCACATCGTCTTTAATAATGAACTATTTTATGAGGCAATTACCTACTATGTAACGACGTACGATGAAAGATGTTAGGTGAAATTCCAGAACATTTGCAATAAAGACTTTGATGGAAGAAAAATACCTACGTACCTAATTTATAAATAACATTGAAAATAATTTTCCTTCGACGAGGTAGATAAAAGGTTATTTGTTTTACTTATATTAGGTTGTCATCTCATCCTACATCTGACGAAGCAAGGATCTAGGTATACAGAACAACTTTATACTTTATATATTACTTACACTTTTTCTCATTTAATCCGTTTACTCGTCTTTAACACTATTTTTTCCGATAGTACTAGGTACACTACATGGATGAATGTTTACACCTGCATATACTTCTGTACTGATAATATACAGCTGAAGGATTCGTTGGTTTGAACGCACTAATCTCAGGAACTACTGGACTGATTTGAAAAAAACTCTTATAGTGTAAAATAGTCGATTTATTGAGGAAGATTATCGGCTATATAGCATCACGCATAATAAATAAAAAATATTGCGAAAACGGCAAAATTACGCGGATGGAGTCACGGGCGATTGTTAGTATAAAGATAAATTGAGAGGTGACCGAGTCTCGAACGTCCATCGCAATTAATCTTTATGATATTGTCATTTTTTGCTCGCATTAAGTAAAACAAAAAGTGCATGTCGTGCATGAAATGAAAGGAATTGTTATGAGATTATTTGTTGCAAATTTCGGTATCAACATGAAACTACTGACCTTAAAATACTGGCAATCTACAAGCCAATTTTTATAAAATAATATTCCTTTTTAAAACGTGAAAAACAGCAAACTATTTCCAATATACATATATCTAGTACTTAGTTACTTTCTTTAGATTCACAAAATTTTTACTTATGAAATTTATATAACAACCAACCTGGGGCCACTTATTTCACCACGCCATTCAATTCACAATGCTACTAGTCAGACTTACCGTATACACGCTGTAACAGAAACGAATTCACTCATCCATAAAACATACAATTTCACTAGTGTATTAAATATAAGGCTAGGTATAGACGGACTGCTTCAAATAGTTGCTGTCGTCATCTTGAAACAGTGTATGTGCGCAATTGTATGAACCAACTGATTCAAGTTATTCGTGTATGGCTCTCGGAACGTACGCAATTACTTAAAGTGCCAACGACTGTTTTAAACAATATACAAAGCCGAACGCAATTTCTTAAACCTCTTGAGCCACCTGCTTCAAACTTCTCGTCTATTTCCAGCCTTATTGTGAGATAGTATAAATGTACTTATTCGTATCTGGTTGATTACACCGATTGTAATAAAGGTACCATTAAGTAAGTAAAATGTTTTATGTATGGTTATTGTCGCGAATTGAAATAGGAACATTATTAACAGTATTGTTTACACTATTAAGTATTGTTTACACTAATATTTAAAGAGATGTAGAAGTTTTTGTGCAAAAGGTTTCAAGACTAAACTAAAGTTGAAACTACTTTCGATTTCAAACATTTTTTTAACTGCAGAATGATACGTTATCACTTAAAGATAAATGCTGTTTGTTTCTTTATATATGTAAGGGTTCTTTGTAAATAAATATAAAGGTGCTAGGTCAATAAATAATATATAAAAATAATAAAAGCTATAAATAAATAAATGTGCGTTAGTTCAAAAGCTAAAACATGCATCAAAGTATCAAACAAAAATGTCTGGTAGAGGCAGCAACTTCCTGTATCCGTCAAAACTATCTTTTCTTTAACATTATTCCGTTCCTCTCCTCTACACAAAGTTGGAGTTACCAGTTTAAGACATTTTTCTTGCTAATTTAAATATTCCTTCTTCAAACTTGCGGAACAAATTAAGTACCACCAAAAAACATTTCTTTGAATAACTTCAGTAGTAACGAAATTATCATTTTATCAAAAGTCGAGTGTTTGTTTTTATAATAATGAATATTTACCTATTTATCATCTATACTAATAATATAAAGCAGAAGAGTTTGTTTCTTTAAACGCGCTAATATCAGGAACTACTGAACCGATTAAAAAACTTATTTTGGTATAAGATAGTCCATTTATCGAGGAAGGCTATAAGTAATATAACATCACGCTAAAATGAATAAAAGAGAAGCAGCAATAAAAAATATTGTGAAAACGGGAAAATTACAGCGGAGCGCGGGCGATTGTTAGATAGTAATATGTAGGCATTTTACTTAAAAGATTGAATTAAAATCAAATAAATTAAAAATTTAATTATTTAATAATAATTTTGTTGTAGTTGTCGGGCACTGCTGAAGCTGGCAGTGCAGTGGACGCGGTGGCGCGGCGGTACAGACTTGAAAATGGTAACTCGCTTGGAGAGAAAGACGAGGTAAGAACCGCAACTGCTCATACAGCTAGCTTTAACACCCATACTGCCGTGGAGGTCACCGGTGACCTACGGGTATAATTATGTTTTTTACGTTGAAAAAAAATCTTCGGCAGTTAAGGTGTTAAGTAAGAATAATAATTAATTATATAAATCAATGGTAAGAATGGTCCGACTGCTCGAAACAGACTGCTTCAAAAACTGCCTAATTTAAGTAACTAGCTGGCGCCCACTGAGCTTGCTGCTCGTACATGGTTAGTTTAAGTAAGAATTATAATTAATTAGATAAGTATGTTGTAAGAACAGTTTAAGTAACTCTAACTATCGACTCTTACTCTTACTATCGTACTATGGATGAGATTTGTTTCAGTCATCAAAATGTTTCTAATATTTGCTATAACAGCTTATTCAAATTGATCTTTAAATCTGCAAGTCAAATCGATTCAATTGTAACGAGTTCAGTAGGCAAAATATTTATGTATACGATTCTCCTGGGAACTGAGAACGCTCGAATAGTATTCCATTCCACCTCTATGCACTAGAGATTAGTTGGAGGAGAAACCCGAATTCACGAAATTGCTAAGTTACCTAAACTATCTGTTACATACCTACGTCGTTCAAACTTTAATTTTAACTAAGCATTGAGTTTAGTCTAAGAACTTTTGGTTATGAAAATAAAGTTACATTTAGACTTCAGTTGAGTCAGTAGGTACTAAATAAAATAACCAAGTTAAATAGACCTATTATAAGTAGTAGTCATACTTATAATACCAGTTGGAATTTAGCTATCTTTAATTTATCCTAGTGATAGCTAGTAGGAGCATAAGTCAATACCATTAATATATTATGACATTTTTATTAATGAGGCTTTACGGGAGGATGTAGATTAACTTAAAAATCTTCCTTTCAGTTATTTGGCCCTCCAAGCGCACCGGTTCTTGAAAACCCGGAGTTTCAAACGCGATGGTATTTCAAGTATTTCCTCGGAAAAAGTAAGTGCCAATTTATTTTTCATAATAAATAAATATTTGGAATATCTGAATATTAACTATGGCCAATTATTCTAGCACTTAACTACCGTTTGACTTACTGCCCTGGCCTTGGCTTATAATAACCGTGTTTTTGGTCAGATTTACAATAAAACTGGCTATTCAGCTAAGCTATTAAAAGTTAATAAACATAATTATAATCCCTACACAGTCAACTCACGTAGAATTAAAACGTTGTAACTTTAAGGCAAATCAATTAATACAATCCTTTAGAGAAACATACGAGTAACTCTGAAAGCTCAGAATCAGATATAATAAAATGTAAAAAAAGTGTAATAAGTGGTTACTAAAATTTAAAACAATACAAACTTTGAATTTGATTAATTTATAAACGTAATAGTAATATGCATAAGTGGAAATTTATCCAACATACATATCTATTTTAGATTCAGAATAATTTAAATTTTCCTTGAATTTGATTGCAAATCAACATACGTTAACTAGTTGAGTTTCGCAAAGCAATCTACTACGTCGAATACATATACTACATTATACTAAAAGTTTTGACGTACGTGGGTGCAGAAATTATTAACATGATGTTATGTACAAGTAGAAGTTTTTTATTATGTTATACGGAAACTTTTTTATTTATTAAAACCTTATAGAACACAGAGCAATAACAATGGCCAGGAAATAAGGTCACTCATGTTTATTTCTCTTGTAAAAACAGGTCTTCGATTTAGATAATGGTATTATATTTGATCGACCACCGGACCTCCCACTACCTACCTATATAAAAAACTTTAACTGAGTGGTATAGAGCATTGTTACATTGGTTTTTCCGTAAGTTACGAATCGGAATGTTTGTTTAGACAGAACCTGCTTCTTAATCCCAAAATTTGACATCTACTTTTAGACAATTTAATAGTAAACTTAAAATAATTTACCGATAAAAAATATTGGAGTGAAAAGTAGGCAGCCACCATTTACTAACAATTCTACAATTCCACACATTAGATTTTATAACGGAATGTATTCGAGGACTATGGAATCCTTGTAATATGAGAAAGCATCGAGCTTTGTGTATGTGAATTTTATTATATTCAGAATTCCTTCGACATCTTCCTTTACAAAGTACACCCAAAAGGAATCCAATATAGTATCGAGACTTTTATAGACGCGTCAGTAATATCAGATTCATGTACAATAATGTGGGTACATTCGGAGAAACAGCCACCCTCTAGACTAGATTCAAGTATTAAAAGAATTAACAATGCTTTTATGATTTCCTCTGTTATAAGGTTAATGCTTGCCTACAACATGTTCTTGCTAGCTTTATACTACACAGTTTAATCTCAAGTGTCGTAAACACAAACCCCGTGGAGAAATACATTTTGTAATATTTACCTTTTAATTGCCTTAAAAAGTTTATTTAGGTACCTATATTAATAGAGGGAAATGAGTTACTTCCGCTTACTCCATTATAATAGGGTAAATAACTTTGTCATTTCCAGAACGCTTGGATTTAGCAGTAGTTAGGGATGCCAAAAATTTAGATTGTGTTGTTACAGTATATATATTTGTTTGCTAGTGACCCGAATAAATTTAATTATCATCTGAGTTATTCCGCGTCAGAAGATTTAATAAAGTTACAACGGGTCTCTGGTCTCTAGGCTAGGCAATAAGTTAGTGTTTTAATATTACCGTTATCGCCATTGTCTTCGGAATAGAGTGCCTACTATCCGACCTACTGAGCACTCTTTTGCTGGTATTGAATTTTTCTACTATTGTACTGAGTATATGCATGCTAATTTGTACTCATTTTCTTAGTTTAAGTGCTTAAAAACAGGCCGGAAAGAAAATCCTTACTACCTCTTAATTAAAAAATAAAGTTAACAGCGTTTTAAAATTAAAAAAAGTATCTATCTAGAGCACACGACCTAAGTATATCGAATCTACGTATTATAAAGTTAGTAACGAATTATGGAAACTACATAACCCAGTTCATACTAATAGTATCATCCCCTGGACAGTGCGCAATTGGGGTCAGTCGTGACATTAAAACGGTTGTAAGCTGCGTCGCAGTGAGCTAACCGCATAATTTTGATGCTTAACAGTGCACCAGAACTATATTGGAGTGGACGGAGCCAGAGAGCCGTATTTGTTGAGCGTAGTGCAAGAAGGAGCCGGGTTGTTACGAGCTATATTGTTCAATAAAATGGTAAGTTCTAGTACGTCTTTAAGTCGTAACTATTTCGTAAGCACTACAGCTTGCAGCGAGTTTATTAAAGTTCACGATAGTACGGATAAAATATTCTGTGAAAGTATATTTACGGGCTAGAGTACGACTGAGATATGAATAAATATTGATTGAAGTTTGGATACTTGGTGTTTGTCAAAAGATATTCGAATCCACGTCAGCCTCCTATTTCCGTCTCTATTGCCGCCCTCAACTAAGTACTCGAATCTACGAGATAATAAATATATACCGTAATCGGTTATATTTATTTATTTAGATTCAATTGTACAAAACTAATCAACAACAATATTAAAATTAAATATTTGTTACTTAATATGTTATTTGTAACATTTTTATTAAGTACAAAAAATGAATTCTTAACCTGCTTAAAAAGGTAAAATTTTAACCTGATAATATGTTCCAGAAACACATGCAGTTTAAAAATTCACTCAGAATTCTCGCTACAGTGTTAATCATTATTTGCTTAGTAAATTCTATTAATAGGATTAAACAAAGTGTTTGCTAGATACATTCAATCTAGAAATTGCATCTTGTTTACTTTCTTCTTCAAAAATATTTGTACAAAAGAGGCTTTTAGCCCTAACTATTTTAATAACAAATTAGATTAGCATTAATACATGCAATTGTTATTCATATATTACTAAGCTGAATAAACATTGCTTGTTATTTTGTGAATATCATTACCCGCTGTTCTATTCGCTAAGAATACTTATTGAAAGGGTTTCGATGGCCATTTCCATATGTATTGGAAGAGATACTTTTTGTTACAAACAGAAGTTTAGTATTGGAGTTATCACATATTTTCCACGTTTGTATGTTATACGTTTGAGTTATTTTTCACTGACATTTCTGTTTTATATTTGTGCGCTGTAGTTATTTGCTGAAAAGTAAACGTAGGTCCTTTCGTTTATTTGCGGTAAATAGTTGGATAAAACTAACACTACATTTAGGTATCGCTTTTATGTAAATCAAATTGAATCACATTAATAAAGTTATTTTTGAATCGGATTCGGGCCGATTACGACTAGCTGACCGTAAACTTTGAGTGCGTCATTATACGAAACTTGTGGAGGGCTGAAAATTAATTTGGCTACTATAGATAGCAATAGCGGCCGTAAAGTTAGGAATAAATCAAAAAGAGTAAGAAATAAATTATCGTGAGTATACACCGACGCACCAAAGCTATACTTACTCGTACAATAAAACTGTGTAGATAAAGGTACACTTTTACGATAAATCAAGGCATACTTTGTTTTTTTTATTGACATACACGACAGACGCAATTTGTGAAAAACCATACAGGCCTAAGTTATATCTCAGCTATAAGATGCCTCTTTTTTGATACAATTTTATTTTATGTTGGTTATTGACACAGGGAGCACATAAAATATATTTACCGGCCAGTGCGTGGAGCGGCGGTGGCGGCCAGACCCCCGCCAGACCTACCCTCAAACAAATCTTAGCACAGTTCACCGCTATGGAGAAAGTTGATAAAATGCCAAGAGAAGTGAGTGTTTACAAGTACATGTGATTTTTAAAATTGTTTTTGAAAATAAAAAATATTTTGCAATATATATAGGCCAGAACCTGTAGAAGTTATATAAAATTTTGATTATCATAGATTGTTTGTGTAGACATTAGCAACACGAAATGCACAGTGATTTATGAATGCTAAAAGCAAATTAAGATTCGTCATTACTCTTTGTGAAAGTTTTAACATTTTACATCGCATTCCTACATTCAAGTCAAATCACAATAGACGAGATGAATTTAAATATGAAAGGGAGTGATAACATTAAATCTACCCTCTTATATACGGTTGAGGAAATTTCGTGCAATAATCAACGTGACACAGATAAAAAGTGACATGGGTAAAGCTGGGTCTCCACAAAACGAAAGTAATGAACTTTTGTCACCGATATGTTATGTTAGCAACACAAAAGTTGTAACTTTGGTGTGATGTAGACTCAGCTTTATAAGCGAATTGGAGTAGAGTACAGTAGCGCGTTCGTTCATCCGTAAATTAAAGGAAAACGGAAAATAAAATAAAGTGTCTGATACCGTCATAGTAGCAGACGACTACAAGTTGGTTTTTGTTCGTATCGCCTTTGTAGAAAATTGCGAAGTTTTATATTTCCAGTAACTAACTATTTGCTTGCTGCAATATTAAAAATTGCAGCTTTATTGAGCAAAGAGTTAATTTAATCAAAAGTATTGGTAAATATTGTTAAATATTACAATTTAAGAATTACTTTGTTGTTTGAATTCTTCTTATTGTGTGCACGAAGGATAGTAGTAACTATAATTATTTCCACAGATAACATGCGCAGAGCTTCAAAAAGACGTTTTACTGTTGGAGGAACAAGAGGGCTCCGTCAACTTCAAGATCGGCGTCATGATCATGAATCCTGGACAAAAAACTGATGACGAAATGTTATCCAATGGTACGCTCGGAGTATTGGTAACTCTATAATGCTTAGGCGCCATTAATGGGCGTTGCTTAGGGTCGGTTTATTGATCCGTAGTTAAGCTGACCTACTCGTATGGTAAATATTAACTAATGGTTAAATTAGTGCCTTATTATAAACGATTTAGGGGCTAATTTAAGCATTAGTCAATATTTTACCCATCGCCTTAACTACGTATCAAAAAACCGACCCTCAGTATTATAGTTCGAGATCGAACTTCGAGAAGTCAGGTGTTTAACTGTTTAAGACTCTTATGCCTTATATTGATGTAGTGTTTCGGTAGCTAACTTATTTTTGTTAATTTACCTTTAATAAAAAACATTCAAACGCGACGGCAAAACTCTACAACATAGAAACAGCTCTATACGGTCAAACTTATTCGTCAAACATGTAAAGTTTCATATGTCGCTTGATTATCTACGATCTACAATAAGAGTCATCAACAACGATATTACCATAGAGTATTACTATACTTTCAAGCGACTCTATACATTGTAGAGCAGCAAAGGATCACTTAAATACACTACCAGGACGAATCACGTAAAAGCTCTTGTATCTTTCAGAGAAGGGCAACGAGAAATGGGACCGTTTTATTTCACTTTTGGGCGACAAAATTCGATTAAGAGGCTGGAACCGATTCCGCGGCGGACTCGACGTCAAAGGTACAATGTTGCAATATTCTTTTAACCACTCACAGAATTAATTCACGTACGCTGTATTAATATTTTTTGCCGTTCTTTCATTAACAGGTTCTAGAAAAAAGTTAATTGAGATTACAGATAATGTAAATCAGTTTTTATCTAAACTTTACTTAACTATAAATAGAATTTTAATATTATTTTTACATGTAGGTACATTTTTACAAACACAATTTGAATTTTTACAAAGTAAGTTTAATTTAATAAGCGGCAAAATTTCAGCTCATGGCTTAGCGTTGGTATTTTGTCAACATCTACTTTATATTCTTTGTGGTTTTCCGCTGGATTATTTAGGGAAGCCCTTAAAAAAATATGTTCCAATCGATTAGATTGCTTATAACGTGTCTTAACTTCATCGTTTAAATGATTAAGAGTTGATTTTACGTGAAGTCTGTTTTGCTAGAAAAAAATACTTTATTCTATTTGCTTACTAAACTGTGCGTAAATAATTTCAAATAAGTTTACTGAAACTATTATCTACGTCAACAGCAGAGTAATAACAAAACTATTCACAACAAGAGTACTTAATTAATTAAGTTCTTGATGCCCTGTTAAACCAGCGCGAACAACAAACGATTAAATTTAAATTTGGAATTTGCCGAACAGATAACTTTTGCCACAAATAACTGTTAAATGGGACGCACTGAAAGTTTTGTAACCCTGGCCGTTTATAAACGTTTGGATTTCAAATACTACATTGAAAAGGATAGTAAAAAAGAAAATTTAAATACTTTGCGTCTTTTTTATCGTTTTATAAAGTGTTATAATTTTTTGCATTCAAGAATTCGTTGCATACGTAACGACTTTAACATAATTTTTTCATCATAATAATAAACAAACTAGCGATAGGTATTCTGTTGCACCTTTTCGCGAAATGTTGATATAATTAAATTAGGCATGATTATGCTTTAGGTACGTGTGCAAAGCTGATTAATTTCAGCTGGTATTCAACGTAAACTTCACTCAAATAGGATTTTCTGCAACAATGTGTGCAGCTCCAAACAAGCTTCATAATCATATTAAAGCCCTTGTCAAGTAGACATCGAAACAAAAGATCGGCATAGCATTTGCATGCTATAAATGTATAGTAGGTATCGTTTGAACCTAATCATAATAGAAAAACGATTTCGCTTTTCTATATCACCAGGTTACAACGATCTTATTAGGTACTTTACAAAACATAACGCTTTCCACGCTTTCGTTTCGCTGTTTGACAAGAGATTAGACCATGGTATGAAACTTGTTTTTGTTATAATAAAACAGTAGGTACAGTAATAATGTTTAAGTAGAATAATTAGAGCTTTCCAGTATGTTATTCCTGCAGGTGACATGACAGGCAGTCATTCCATCTACACCATGCACCAGGGACATGAGATCATGTTCCACGTATCCACGATGTTACCCTTCTCCAAAGACAACAAGCAACAGGTGAGAACCAACTTGACCACTTTCTATTAATTTGTCTTATTCAATTACCATCGCTGTAATATGTTGGAAAGTTGGAACCAATATTGGGCCAATAGATGCAGTACTGTGCAATGTTTAATCCTTGTGAATTGTTTTTCATATCATAGATTAGGTGTATGTAGTCAAATAATAATCTAAAATAGCATCTTTGAGGTAAAAAAAAAACTATAGTATTTTTGTTCCCAACTTATCTAATTGCCATCACTTTAATATTTCTTGTTAGAAAGTTGGTACATTGCATTGTATATGTATTATTAAATTGCATATGCAAGTGTGCTTTTTATAGCTTTAAGTAAGATAAAATTGGCCTTTCCCCTGTGGAGTTGTTATTTTTATCCCGGTGTTATTTCAAGCCTGTCTTCATTCAAGTTTCCCCTTCAGTAAGCTCATGATTGATATCCGTTGAACTTCACGGATATTCTGAGACTCATTCACTATAGGATGCCATTACAAGGATTTATAAATGACATTCAACTATTATAATTAGCTGCTGAGAAATGTTATACAATGCTTTAAGGGTTTTTTTTCGTACAATGACGTCATTTGTGCTGAAACTAAATACTTAAGTATACTCATAACATTATTAAGGGGAGAAAAAATGTCGTAAACTAAGATAATTTGTTTTGAAAAAGATTTATATTTTATTTTTATATCATTATCTATAACAGCTAGATTGCAAAAAAAAGGTTGTTAATACCTACATTGTTCCTCCCATATAAAGATTCTTGGAGGATAACCTTAATCTCGAAATCTAGTGTCTAGAGCGATGCATTACATTAGACCTAAGATCAGATACATGATAATGTATTCATTGGGCAATATTCATCGTCCAATTTAGGAAATAGCACAGGACATCTGCATAATTGATTGGAAGCCAGTAGCTCGTTGGTAATAAATTTAATATATAAGAGAAAATCTCTTGGCGACCCAACACTCAGCTCTAAAAGTGAAAATCTTATACATCTTATCAAAAATTACAGCCTTCCCGTTTTTAACTATCCTAAAACATTCGCAAAGTAATGAAAATGGACTAAAGTTTTGGGAGTACACTGTTGGTAAAATTTATCGCTAGCTACATGGAACATTACGAAATCATCTTTAAGGCTTTTAATTTCTAAAAAACCCTTGACTTGCAGATACCTAACCGTACTTTGTGGTAATAATAATAACATTCATCGCTTATTCAAAGCTTGATCTAAATTTTAATCTCAATTTTCTTCCAAGATCGACCTTTGGTCATTTAAACAAAGTTTTGGAAAAGTTCGAGAGTTTAATCAAAAGTTTTAATACAATGGTTAGCAGCGATAAACGGTTCATATCATCAAATTAATTGCAATGCAAGTGCAAATCAAGTTACCTAATATTAGAAGAGCAATTTTAATTAAACATACCTAATTTCAAAAGATGTAAATAAAATGGAATTATTTTGAAAATAAGCGTAATAATATTACTGTTTGAAACTGTTAGTTACCTATGACCAACTAGTTAATATAATAACTATTGTAATAATAGGAGCATGGAGAATGTTTTTAGATTCTTCAGCTATAGAAAGGGCCATAATTGACCCTGCTGCAGAGCATTTTATGTTAGGTTGTAACAAGTTTGTTTTTTATATAGCTACAAGAGTCTCATACTTCAGATTTTACATTTAAATGAAGGGTGCCTGTAGAAAAATTTTCAACTTGAATTAATGTCAAGTACGGCAGCAAGAGTAAAACCACGGGAACATTTATTTTCGGTTTCAGAGTACATTTTTATAATACTGCTCAAAAGCAATGTCTAATTTATGATTCTTATAATGATGTCAAGCCTTCGACAGGATGAACCACCAGTAAAAATACAACCCGCACTAGATATGAATATAAGATAAAGCCACCTACAGACCATTTTTTTTAACTTGTCCTATTTAGCACGCAGTTTTATGTAAACCTTGTATCGGAAATCACACATTTTCATTTTATTCACACATTTTCAGTCATACTTAAGTGATTTCTGCACTTCAATATCACATTATGCTTAAAAATTGTAAATGAAAGTCTTTGTTTTTTAATAAGACAAGCTAAAAAAACAAACTACAGATCTCAATCGTATATATGTATGAGTGTGTAATTGTGTCAACATTCATTTTTTTATACTTGACAGTTGGAGCGCAAGAGACACATCGGCAACGACATTGTGAACATTGTGTTCACGGAAGATTCGGTCCACAACACATTCAACCCGCAGTGTGTCAAGAGCCACTTTACTCGTATCCTTTTTACTTTGTTTCTGTAGTGATTCTAACAGTTTATGAAAACATTCGATACTATCTGATTTTATCGTTACAACTAGTTTTTAATTTACATACATAAGCAATGATTTAAGTGTAAACTTCCATACATTTATTGACTTTCTCAAAAGAGTTGAATAGACGCTTCAATTGCCTTACTTCAGAAGCTGCAAGTTGAATTGCAAAACAATTTATCATTAATTGGCAATATTTTGTTCTGTGGAATTATTTAATATCCTTTGAAAATCTTGAAGTGAGTGGATACTTGTTGTTATTGTTACAATATAGGTTTAGTATCATAAATAAAACAAGCAATTTGGAACGGAAAGCGCTCAAAGCGAAGCCCAAACCGCAATGAAGATTGGCAGATCAAATTCAGTTGTAATTAATTACAAAATCCAATTTTGGTTTCTATTACTTTTATTCAATTACCTATTGTGGTGACTCCTTATTAATTAAATATAATATTATACACTATAACAGGACGCACCTAATTGATATTAAAAACTAGAATTAGAATCTTCTGTGAGTAAAAATAAGGTGTTTTCTATTGTAACGTTACACGACTTGTCGTCTAAATTCTCATGTTTCTTAGGGTTAAGTTTCCAAATAGTAGCCGGTGTGGTTTTCTTACATGGTAATCAGATATATTCGCAGTAGTGTCGGAGGTGGAAGGCGAAGGATACCGACTGAGTGTGTACAGCGACGACACGGTCCCTCCTTTCGGGCCTTCACTACCCTGTCCCGCCATATTTAACGACCCACAACTCTTCAGGGAATTCTTATTGGTAAGTCACTTACACAGAAGGTGTATAAATCACCAAAAGATTATCGTATTATCGAACATGTTTCTTAAAATAATAATAAAGTTGTAATAGTAAATCGAAATCAGACTCATTACAAATGCCGTTAAGACAAATCTTATCGCATTTTGTCGTTTAAAGCGTTCCGCGGTATCGCACCTTAAGGTTTAACTAAAAGCATTACAAATATAACATAGTTATTCTAGGAATAGTCGTAGAGTATAGACACTAGGTGAATGTAATTTTTTTTTTAATTTAGTACGTTTTGGAATCGAATATGTATAATAGTGAGAGTGGTTTTAGGTGAAGTTGATGAATGGTGAGAAGGCAGCCTTCCAGACACCGACGTTTGCTCTGAAACGACAGCGGACCCTCGACACGCTAATACGAGACATTTACGCGGAACACTGCTCCGACCACAAGGTGGTAAGTGTGTCTCTATTCTATGTACTTATAACAAAATACTTACATCATTTTGATATTGGGTCATTAAAATAGTTCTACTAGTTTAGCTAATCTACTTCGAAAATACTTAACAATTTTATTATTATAATTTATATAAAGACTTTGGAGTCTGATTACTTAATTATATTAATCCGATTCTCATTACCACTCGCACTTCTGAACACGCGTCTTTTGTTTCCACCCACAAGCAACCAGATACAGAGTCAAACCACATCGTACTACTAAACTAAAGTAATACCTCGTAGTTTAATAGCTATCAACACAATCAACCGACAATATTGTCGCAGGTTCATGTCGTATTGTAATTTACACGTGTAAAGCTAGGAAGTTTGTGTACGGTGCCTTATTCTTGACTTGACACCTTTACGCAACGTCTCCACACGACGTCAAGATAAGGTCACGAACTCCCCGACCTATTCTAGTGGTTTCATTGTGTAGAGCTAAGAATTAGTTGCCAGTGGTTCGGTCACTCGATCTTGAATTTAATTTCCGTTCTATACTTTTGTAAGCGGTTTTTTCTACGGATATAGGTAATATTAACATTAGTAGGTCTTTCGCATCGCCAAGGATATTTATAATCAACTGATTTACCTTTTCCTATTAATGCCTGAATTTTGATGATAACAACAGGCTTAAATATTTATAGTTCCTTCCTATTCTTTCTTCCTTCTTTTTTCTATCAAGGAACTATACAATTTTTACGCAAACGTAATAGTGTATTATTGGAAAGCTAGTCTGTATGAATATCTACGAAATTCACATGGGTTTAGTCGAAGCAATTTCCGGTGCTACAGTCGAATGTGAATTAATCCCGCGGGGCCGATGTCCCTCCAAACAGCTAAGTCTGTCTGTTAGCTTGCTATAATTGACAATTACACTGACCCCTAACGAGATGTCAGTTAGTTAAGTAATTTGTGGCACTCAATTACACATAATCATACTCATTGTAATAGATAGATATTAATAGATTCAAGTATCTTGCCTCCGTTATTGACAAATCAATGTTTGAAATCTGGTCAAATATCTCCTTAAGGGTTTAAGTTATTTGTATAGCAAAAGTAGTTTGTTTTTATGATAACCTAAATTACCTTTTACGTAATCTTGTGATTTCAGATTATTACCTCTCAGTGTTACCTGTTATAATATTAAAAAGGATGAGAATTACTCGTGTTAATGTTTATTTATAGCTAGCTACCCGATAAGTAGGTACCGCAAAACCGATATATTTTTGAAACGGATGTTATTAAATATTTACTTACGATCACCCTATTTATTTATCATGTTATGACGTAGTTAACTACGTTTATAAAAGTACTATCTCTTGTAACAGGTTCTATTTATTCCATTGTTTTCTATGTCATCACATTGTTCATTGTTGTCATAACCAGGCAAGTTGGGTTCGAAACAATGATAAAATAAAACATTTGTTTGGCCCTTGTCAAGTTGTCATTGTCATCCGTATAAAAACGATAAAAAAAACTTTCCATACGTCGATATTTTATTAGTTGACCTGGCTTTATTTTTAAATTACCTGTAAAACATCATTACATGCGTAACAACAAACAACACATTCTATAATGTCTAAGCTTCCAAATTTGATCAATTATATGAATTATACGACGTTACAGTCCCACCTAAAACCATTAGTTTTCTCGCGTTAGTAATAGAAAGTCTATAATTAATTATTATTTAGTTTCTCGTTATTTTCATAGCCAATGTTATCTCGGCGAGCGTTATCGGACGTGTGGTCGGGCGGCGCGGGCGCAGGCGGCGCGGGCGCGGCACGCACCGAGCGCTTCCTACACGTAGGCCAGGCACTCAAACTAGACGCCGTGCTACGCGGCGATGCGCCTACGAGCCTCGTGTCTACGGGTGAGTGCTACGCGTTGTGTCATTCGTACCTACGTATGAGTGCTACGCGCTGTGTGTAATTCGTTTTACGTAAAACTACATGCAGTATAACTACTATTGTATCAAATCCGATATAATTGCAACCTTCTTTAAAAAAGGTTTTTCGCAAGTTATCTTCCTTATCTTGGATATTTTTTTCTTTTTTCTTTTACGTCTTTAGGGCTATGTGTATCTGGCGTTATTAAATATTTATAAATAAATGTCACCTCATCTTAAATTTCTAGAAGTTTCTTCGTATTCCCTTAGGTTCCGGCGGTGCTCGTC
>LGAG01000388.1:508451-547986 GCA_001278395.1 Lerema accius
TTATATTACAAACAGACACTTCAATTATATTTAGTAGTATAGATAACTGTCAATCTCAGTAAACAACCTGACTAGGTAAGTTTTAAAGGTACCTACATAAGTAGATAGAAATATAAGTTTTACTTTTAATTAATGAGATTATTGGTGAAAAAAAGAATATTAAATGTTTCAAAAATACTTATATGTACAAGAATATATTGCGCCGAAGGCCTTAACTGTATATATAATATATGTATATCTACTTTATCTCACTGGTAAATACCTCGTTCAAACCACCGCGAACTATTTTATAATTATAGATACAAAATAAGAGATTCAACAACTTGTATAATTATAATGGAATATGTACTTTTAATTTTGTCTAATTATAACACATTGATAATGCTCAGCAGTTTAAAGGAAAAAAAAGTTGGACGTTGACCTAGGTTACCTATCTTATTTTTTTTCAGGACATATTGATAGCTACATAAAAATACATGTATTCTATATGTATGTATAATAAGGACATCGGCATAAGTACGAATTAAATTAGAAGTAACGAACGACGCGAATACTCTACGACATTCAATTTCAATTTTCGATTTCCCAAGCTGTAAATTTATGTAACTGAAGATTTTTATTACCGCGATGAAGGTTTTTACGACAAAAATCCTCGCTTTAAGCGAAATTTACTTTCAGCAAACATTACGTACATTCGCGATGGTTTCATCGAGGTTCGATTAATGCACAAAATTATGCTCAAATAATATTGGAATAAAAAATACATCTATCAATAATAATGGATATTTTTACAGTGAATAAGCACTGATATTTATAAGTATCAGACGAAAGGTATTCTAATATTAGAATATACCTTCATAGATAGATGGATAAATATTAAATTAAATTCATTGGGAACTCAGTAACTATTATTAGGAAACAAAATTATAAACGTATTTTAGTCTAATACATAGCTAAATTAATAAATGTTGTTGTTATCAAATAAATGTTTAGCTCCGAATTGAAATATAATGTTTTAGAAATAGTTAGGATATTATAATCTCGATAAGAATGTATTTAGATTTTCTTATAAGTACCTAACTGAAATATTTAAAGTTGAAGGTCCTATTAAAATTGGACTGACGTGGAAATGCACCAGATAAAAAACCGTAGTGAAAAAACTGAAAAACCAAAATGAGGCGTCAAAATACTGGCTCAATAGAACATACAAAGTAAATAGTTTATTTTTTTTTATTATCATTTTATCGTTATTTATGGCACCAGTATTATCAGCAATGTTGTTATATTTGACATTCATCTTGTTTAGAAACAATTTTTTATTTGTTAGTTCTTACGCTAGATAAGTTGAGTTAATTAATGGTCATTGATATTGAGCGGCAGTACTATTAGCTAATATTTGATATCCTTAACAATCTCTTACTTTAGAAACACTTCACCGCCACACTATTTTGACGCAAATTACAGTCATTAATTTTGAATGCCCGATTTTGATCATCTATGTATTTTTGCTGTTGACTGTTACGAATCAACTTTGATTCACTGTTCTCATGATGAATACTAAGTACGCTGTATAAAATAGCATTTGTTTTAAAAACTATTTCCTTCGTCCGATCTTTCTAGAGATCTTCAACTTTGAAACCACGTTCAGTGACATGCAAGACAAAAAGTGATGTAAAATAGTTTACCTAGCCTAGTGTAATGGAGCTAACTCCTGCTATTATTATTGTCTATCGGACACAAGAAAAGAAGTGCCATCCAATAATTTCGTTACCATTCTAGATATTAACGTATGATACAATATGCGATGCAAGAGAATTGAAATATTATTTAAGTGGTACGTAAGTACAGTCTTTTGTCTTCAATGACTTCAATGTACATATTTAATGTGTAGTCGTAGAGTATTTTGAGACTTAGTCACGTTTTAGTTTCTGTGAAATTTTAATAGGTGATGCTTTAGTATTTTATTGGAGACTTTTAGTAGGATTTGCTTTTAAACACTTTCGGAAGCCATTTTTTTTTGTAGCTGACTTCGTCGTATCATAGTTTACTGCGTGAATAGGTTTGTATTTATGAATATAGTGTTGCATTGACTGAAGAACTGCTTTTTGAAAAACTTATTGTATTATATACATAACACGCGTACCTATTATATCTGTAATATACTATACCTACAAATTCCTAAATTCTATTTTAACATAGTAAGACTCCGATGATTATTATTATGTAAAATAGCATTACAAGAAAGCCATGAAACTGGTCAATAGAAATAAAATATTGAGAAAAAGTGTCTCCATGATGAAAAATATATTATTGATTTGTTTTTTTGTGTAAAAAATATACTAAAACAAATAAATATATATATATATATATATTTGTTTTTATATATACAATATGAAGTTTTATATATATATATATATGAAATTAAATATTTTATTGGACATAATAGGAGTTTACTTGCGTTTTTCACAAAGTCATAATTTTAACAAAATATACATGGTAGTTAGCTGCAAAAGTACGTTAGTAAGAAAAACATATTTTGCACGTTATTTGTAAATATTAAAAAGAATAATACTATGTAGATAGGTATATGTCGGCGCGTTTCTTAACGTAGTCTATAATTTCACTGTCACTATGTCTATTCATCCAATCATGGCCATTAAGTATTCGATAAACTCCCGAATAAAATTATAAAATACTTGTTAATATACTTACTTATTTTTGGACATTAAATTTATTTCAATATTTAACAGTAACTAATAATTAAATTTATTTTTTAATTAATAAATACATATATATTTTTTTATATTTAATTTGCATGCCAAAATATTTATACTGGGCATTTTTATATACATGAAATATTATAAATATTTGCAAATAAATTTATAATCTATAATTAAATTATTAATATGTAGATGGCGCTTATTACATATGCGCGCCCACATATACCTACCTAACAGTGTTTTGTGGTTATACGTTACTTGGTACTTGGTGTTTAAAAAAATAAGTCAGTTGTAGATTATAAAAACTTGGCGTAAATCATATTAATATTTTTATCCATGTAAGCATAAAATTTATTCGTTTAGTAGGTAATGTGTAAGAGGTGTACAAAACTTAAGTGGTTAAATAAAATAATTTATAGTCACCTAAAAAAATACCTATAGTAAGTTATCTCGAAATTGAGATAATTTTTGTTTTTGATTAGATAATAATTACAGATGGGAATACAGCAAAACTACTGATAAATGTAATTTAAAACATAAGTTGAAAATAAAATATGGGATTCAATAAAAATAAAAGTAAAAGTACAAGTTAAATTGCTACCTTCCCAAAAAGTATGTAAAAAAAATATTTATTAAGTACCTAAATGTTTTAATATTAGTAGGCCTATTTAATCTCCTATGTTATGTCTAAAAATTCACAACAAAATGTGATAAGATTAAACCAATGATGAGAATTACCTTTAGATCATTATTAATTTAATACCTAGAAATAAGTTGAATATTTATTGTACAAAATATTACTAAGAATGAATTAAATTAGTGTTATATGTTAAAATCAGCTGTTTGAGAAACAAGTACATTTAAATGATGTAGAATTATACTCTGTTATTTTCTCTGAGGTTTAAATAAATGTCTGTTCAATAACGTCAATAGTTTTATTTCATTACTTAACTGTAAACATTCCTAAAATACATGTCATAATAATAATTAATAATACTTACTATAGTAAAATAATCAAATACTAATATCTGTTTTCCGCTAGGAAATTAACAGTCAAAAATTACTATTAATATCTAAATAAACTTTGGTTGCTGCTTCAATGCTGTTATGTCCAGAAATCTCGGAATATCCTGCGGCATTGGAGCATTTTGTCCTGAAATAAAATAATGGAACAAATGAACACCTTGTAGTTAAAAAGGTACAATGTATAAGAACAAGACAGGCCACTTAAAAGTTGCTGAATGATTAAAAGGGAAGGTATGTACTACTAAGGGAGGGTAAACATCAAATGTGTATCTAAACCTTAAATAACAAATCAAAACTTAAAGTATTACCAACTCATAAACAATTACATTGCAAAATGTCTTGTCACACCACTATCACATAATCTACTGATAAAAATGATGATGATGATGATGAAATGATTACCATGTAGCAACTTGTGTCTCTCCATATATTTTCGAGTAGCAAAGGACATCTCATCTGTGGATCTCGGTGACGGCGTGTGAGAGGCCGGTGCCTGTTTCAAGTACTTCGCTGCAAGCTGGTTCATTTTCAAACTTGTGTCAGTTGGAGAGATGTGCTGTTGTTGTACCTTCAAGGGATCATCACCAAAAGTAACTCTGTAAAAAGACGTAAATTCAATAAAAAAAATCATATTCATAGTCATATCATAATATTAGGTACTCTGTGATATTATAATACTCTGCTGTTTTTTTTAATATTTACCTTTTTCCAACACTGATATTACTCTTATCCATTTGCATACATCTCTGTTTTGTATGTCTGTATAAGGCACTTGCTGAAGATGGCATATCAGAATCCTGTAGCATGCCGTTCACATGAGTCTGAAAGAAGTGGAATATATAGTTTATCTAAGATTTGTTAAGGTTTTCAGTTTTAAAGAGATATAAACCAAATAATTTCTAGATCTTACCATAACTTTATTGTAATAGGTCCATCCAACATTGGATTGGTCGTCACTTCCAGAGTCTGACCTGAGAAATATGAAGTTCAGATTAGGAAAATACAAATACAAATTAAGATCATCTTTTTTATATTATTAAATACTCACTCGCTATAGTCTCTTATATCCAAATACAGGCTTTGTTCAGGGGACATCAGAGGTGTTGTTGCATTGTCTACCTGCACATTGTAGAGGCTTAGCTCATTCAATGTTTTGTCCTCAATAATATTTTCTGCATGACAGCTTTCATTGATCAAGGAAATCTGTCCTCTGTCACCTTCCATTTGATCTGTATTTTTACTAACAGGTGAAATGCCTTCTAAAAAATTCCCAGTCTGTTTCTTTGAAATAACTTCCTTGATACTGATCTGAGATCTGTTACACTGTATCTGAGCTTCACATTGGTTTATAATTTCTTTATTGATGACTGTAGATGTGCGGACCATCTCAAAACTAGTCATCACTCCTATTGATATCTTATGCTGCTCCGAGTTGACAGTTTGAACGGCAAGCTGTTCAGTGACATAGTTCTGGATAGGAACTTTTTTTTCTTGAATCTCATTTGACCGAGTAGAGATAAATTTGTCCACCTTCTCTTGAAGCAGTTGTAACTGTTCGTTCTGTAACTTTATTATTTTAAATAAATCCGACACGGTTGGCTCTCTTTTCTCTTTGAACACTGTATTAGATTTTTCTACTTCAGAACTCATTTCTGAAGTCTCACGACTTTTTTCATACTTTTCTATAGCCCATGTTTTCTTATCTATGGCATTTTTGGGACTCAAAGGAGAAGGTTGTGGAACACTGCAATTACAAGGAGGTTGTACTATGTGCATGTTACAATTACAAGAACATTTTGCAGGCATTGGCACACAGTTGTGCATATTACAATTGATTGTAGGTAAATATGAATGCAAGTGTTCCATAGTTCTATTAGTGTTCTGCACCACATCACAAGAGCCATTAGTTATCACTTTTAGACAATGGTGACAATTGCAAGGAGTGTTCGTAGCAGCCCTTGGAGTATTATTTTCTTTATCAGTAGTGTGAGTACCCAGTCTCATTAATTCAGTCTTTTTCCTGAGTGGATTTTGTTCATTATCAAGGCAAATTTTTTGAAAGTGATGTTGCATGGGATCAACTGATATTTTCCCTATATTTTCTCTTTTCAAAAAGAAATCATTATTTCTTTGGATAGATGGACGCATTCCTGTTGAGGTATTTTCTATTGAAGCCAAAATTTTATGAGAACCTAGTGCTGTAGAATTAATTGCAAATCCATTAGATTCTGTTCTAGAAACGGTATTAACTCTTGGCGTAAGTATCCTTTCTGCTGACTTTGGACAATCCAACATACTCAGGTCTAAATCAGAGGAAGGCACCTTCTTATTTTCTAATTCGCGAACCACATCTAAAGTTTTGTTTGCAATTGGATACGGCAAACTATTGTCATTTTCAAACCTGTCGACTGGATCGTTACTAAATACTCTTCTGCCCTGATTAATATTATAACTAATGTTTACATTTTGCCTGTCAAGAAAAGGCCGCGGAGAATGGCACTCGTATTCTTGCGCTATATCCATAACAAGTTTGGTCGGAGTCTCAAAGCGCACTTTCTTCATGAGGCTCCTCAAGATATTTGCAGCACTCGCGGCAATATTTTTGGAAATATTAAAAAAATCGTAAACCAAGCATATATATATTTACATGATAAAACAATAATAATGACATAAAAACCACTGTAAACGGACCGACTATATATATACTTGCAAACTTTTTAAAAGTTTTGTTTGATTATGTTTTGACTGTTTGTCTTTTTTGTTGAACACAGAGCAAATTCAAATTTTAAGTTGGTTCGTCGACAGTTGAACTTTTTTAAAACATGTCAAATACATTTGTAAACCTTAGATAACGTTCTTTTAGCCTAATGTTGATACGATAAAAAAATATATAAAACGTCAGAGTACGTTACGTCAGTCTCTACTACAGGTTAATAATCAACACAGGTCAATCAACAGTATACTGTATGTTAATCTTAGCTCATATCATAGACAATATTTAAATGTCATTAAAATGTGAGTGAATTGTCAAATCGGTACCACTTGCTTTTTGATTCTGATTATTTCTGATAAAAGTCTGCACTCAGCAATCAAAGACTACTATATATCAGAAATTAAAAATGCAAAAGCAATTATTAAAACTTTTCAATGCAAATTTCTTGTCTGTTCGGTTTAAAGGATATAAACATCATGGTGGAATTCGTTACCCCGGAGGAATTCTTTACTATCCCAGGTAATTTAATCTTCTAAATGTAGAGAGTAATAAAGTAATGTGAAAGTACGATAACAAATACATTAATTCTATATAAGTATTCTAGCGTCTCCGCTTCCTTTACAGGCATCCAGATTACAAAGAGCCAGAAATAACGCCATCAAAACTGTTCAGGGTTGAGCGGATCAAAAGAAGTAGACATCAATCTTACAGATTAAAAGATATCTTGAGAGAGTTCAATATACAAGAAGATGTACGTTAGTTATTATTAGTTAAAATAAATAGTAAATTTCACATTGAGGCAAAACGGAGTAATTGCAATGTTTGGAGTTGATCGACTATTTTTACAAATAACCTTTATGGGTGATGGGTGCTTGAGGAATAAGAAAAATACTTATGTTCTCACGCTTCAAACACTATTAAGGTTTTTTTAAATATTTAAGTAACTTTATATTATGTCTACCAGAATAAAAACGTGATACAATCATAATTGTGACTATTTTAATCAATAATTATAATTATCTGTAAAACAAATTTACTAGCATGTAACTAAATCTATTTATAAATTTTGCTTTAATGTACCTGTGAATTATCGTAAAGCTTCTTTGTGTGACCATTTCAATAGATGAATAAATATGTTACCCTGCTTTTTAATAGTTAATCTTATTTTTCAGAATGAAAATCGTGTGGCAATAGTAAAAAATATACCTGAAGTGAATGCTAAACTTTGGAAAATCAAACACTTAGTGAAGATTACACCTATCACATTTCCTTATGGAGAACCTACTGAGGAAGATCTTAAGTATACAGTTTTAAAGGAAAATGGAGAATGCATTGTAACTAAGACATTAAAGCCACTCGAAAGCAGAGCTGAAGCTTTAGACAAGTACCACAGTGACCAAAGGACAATGAATTCAGATACAATAAAAAGGGATTCTAGAAAAAAATGGAATGTAGGTTTTGGTGGAGGATTTTAAATGTTTTACAATAGGAAATTAGAATAAATATAACAATCATAGATTCATCTTTGTTTTTATTTGTCCATATAGGATATAAATGCAGGTATTCAATTGCATGTCCTTATAAAGCTAAATATTACTATATTACATTGAATAACTAATTCATTATCTTCTTTTACAAGTATCTTCTATTAAAAAGTGACTTATTTCCATGTAAATACTCAGTTTATTCCTGGTAATTTTCATAGTAGAATTACTTTGATTCTTTGTTTTCTGTAGATACAGCTTTGCTCTTGTACAGTAAGTAATTCAAGTGCTGAGGTGTTTTGAAATAGTTTTCAAATAAAATACCTTGTTTCTTACCAAGGGAATATCTAGCATCACTCCAAGTAATAATCATTGATGACTTAAGTTTCTTGAATTCTTTTAAATCGAATTCATGTTTAACTATTGAATTAAACCAATGCCCTCTGAATATTGCCAAATATTTGTCACCATCTTGGTATAAACGCACAACATACTTAGATAATACTATTTTCACCGCTATGTGAAAAATAACAAAAGCCCCAAGGTAAATCATGGCCTCCGTTGCTGAATTTGCTATCACTACGTCATCACCAACTATAACCGGATCGTTATATGTATCCTTATCATATAAGAAAGCAGCAAAATAGAGACAAGAACAACCAACTGCTACAGTGGAAAATGTTAGGTATGCCGTTGCATAATTGAGAATGGTCCCCATAGGAGCCTTGTATATTAACTGCCACTTGTCTGGTATATCATCTTTTTCCTTCCACCAATTTTGAATTTCTAAAAACTTCAGAGGATGGTGAGAAATATACTTCACTGAATTTGTATTAAATAATATAGGTTTAGGCCGTATGGTTCGGAGTAGTCTAAGGCTAATAATCCTATTTGAGAGGAGCATTTTATTCCAGTCTTATTCAAAATAAGATTAGCTCTATAGAAACATAATATCGTTGAGAATAATAATTATAATTTGAGGTTAACATTCGGTCTAACTTTTGACATTGACAATGTCATTGTCAAATTATGGAAGACTTCATTTGTATAGTTGAAGTCTCGAGTAGAATGTCAAAAACAAATTGGCACAGAAAATACAATGGTTCCATAAGAAATTCATTTGACTCGTCCAGAGTTATTATCACCCAATAAAATAGATAAGGTAATACCACAGACATATAAATGGTAATTAAAGTTCTTAAAGGAAAAATACATAGAGTAATAATAAACAATGAAATAAAGGACTGCCAGTACGGTATATTTTTTTAATAATTTTTTAGAGTGGTATTTAGTCAAAAATATACACCGATAATCCTAGGCCGATTTTCCCGTTTTTTAAGAGACAAAAACATAAGTAATAAATGGACACAATATAATATACAGACACTCGAAAAACAACCCTCCTTACGCAGTCGGGTGACAAATAAATAATACAATAAAATTCAGGTGATAATCATATTTATTTTCCATTGTTAACTCGATAAGGATATGTCATAGACAGATATTATAATTTTTACATTTTAACAAATTAGCTTAAAATAACAAGTTTAAAATTAATTGAACAATAACAATAAAAATAATTTTATATACAATAATACACACACACAACGCAATGTTACAGTACTGATAAATAATTCAAACGTGAACAGTCGTAGGAATTTAGATAAAAAAAAAGTAAATTATTGATCAAATAAGGAAATCTGTGCTATAATAAGAATTTTAATATTGACAGAGTCACAAAATATCCACCGAGGTTGATAGTTTTATATTTTCTATTATACATAATAATATTTTATTACCTCCTGTTTTGAGTAAAAATATGGAATACATAAACCTACATGAATAAATTATAATGTAATCTTAAATTAAATTATTATTAAACATACATTACAATGATCACATCCTTGTGACTAATCATAACCATTGATTAAATAATTCATAAACAATAATGTTCATAAATAAATATTAACTATTTTCTCCATTTCCACATAAGTAATCAGAGTAATGACTATTTCTTTTAACTAACCTAATACTAGGTACACATATTTTCGTTTTGGAAATGTACATTATACGTAAATAAAGTAATACAAATGTTGATTAACCAACTGAATTACATTTTATGAAAATATAAACTATTTCTTGCATATACTTATACAACAAGCAATCTAAGAACCACACCAGAAACCAATAGTAGACCATTTTGATTTTTAAACCTAAATATTAACCTTTTCAACAATCAGCATTTTTTTAATGTTCGTTAGTCTTTCCATACTTTAATAATGACGTAAAAAAATTGTTACTCAAATAAAGCGGCATACATATATATGACTGTGTCGGTTACAAACAAACTGGTCAAATCCAAAAATAAAGGTTTTTGACCAGAGCACGCCATTTTTTTCAATGAAAAATCTTGTTTTTACTACCGGTTTCAAAAAGAGTCAAATCCAAACCAATCTGTAGAAAAATCAATTCGAAAAGACTACTCGGTACCAAAGAAAGTCAAATCTTTTAAAGAAAGGAAGAAAGAGTGACAGGTGTAATGAATCGACTTTTCGACTCAAAAATATGCACCTAAAAGGAAAGCTATCAAAGACTATCAAAAAGCTTGAGCACTTGAGCTTAGAAATACATTACTATAGAAGTAAAATAAAAATTGACAGTATTTATTTGTCCTTAGAGCTCAGCATAAGTAAACTTTACAAAATGTTTATCACGAAGAAATCGCGGATGAGCATAAAGATATTAAGGCATCTTACTTCAGAGAAATTTTTAAAACCGAATTTAACATAAATAAGTTTTTGATGCCCTCGCATAGACATATGCTCGCTCCACTTGCATAGTTTTACAAGAACGAGTAAAACATGAAAAAAACAATGAGGTAAAAATCAATTAATGATTGAGGGTAGAATTCATAAATTGAGAGCCAAAGCGTTTTATAGTTTATTAAAAGACTCCACCGAAAATATTTTATTTCAAGTTTTGACTGCCAAAAGGACCAACCGTGTCCAAAAGTTCCCGATCAAAGTGCATATTACTCGATACAGTTGTATGTCTACAATTTTACGGTGGTTATCGGAAATTCAAAGTTAACAAAGGAAGAATTTCTTATGACCACTACAGAAAATTTGTGAAAAAGTTAAATATACGTTTTACGAAACTGGGAGATGAACAGTGTAAGGCGTGTGAAAAATATTTTATTCATAATCCGGAGTATAGGGAGATTGACAGACACAGAAATTGTCAGGAATGCTGTGATAATGAACGACACCGGGATAAATATATATGAGCCCGGCAAGCATACAAAATTGATATTGAAAATCAAAATAATCCAAACATAATTTCAGATACCGCTTTGCTGCTGATTTGGAGAAAGTCATAATGCTCAGTCAGAATGGATGAATTTAAAATTGTTTTCTTTTGCCCGCGAGTAATTGCTTTCAATGAAAGTTTTGTACTTTTAAGTTACAAAAAATAATAATGAGACTTGTCACACCTATGTTGCGATATGGCATGAAGCCATAGCTGGACCTAAAATGAACAAGCTGTTTCAGAGCTTTTTTGCAGGCCAATAGAGATATGAAAAAATAGTCATTTGGTTAGACAACTGCGCCGCCCAGAACAAAAATTGCACTTTGTATTTGTATTCTGTATGTTGTCAATTCAGTTGAAGTTAATTTTGAATCAATTAAATTAAAGTATTAAGAGTTAGGCCACACGCACATGGCCGCAGATGAATTCCATCACCAAGTAGAGCAATCCATGAGAAGAAAGAAACACATCTACGATTTCGAATGTTACGATAATATTATTAATTTGACATTGTATATGTATTGCACGGAACCAAAAATATTGATGGCGCTCTTGACCTGTTATAGTATAGAATCAAAGGCGGCCATCTGACGTTTTTGGCAAAAATGTGCTAATACTTTCGCAACACAGAAAATTTTGTATAGAAAAACAACGTTTTAATCGTTTGTTTCAAAACCAGCCTTCGTTTTATTTTCATTTAAAAATACAACTCAAATCCGGTCATCTGTAAGTAATCAGTGTCAAACCTGGCCATATATGGATATTAGCCAATCACAAGTGTTCGTTTGGTCCACAGCCACAGCTTAATGGCGTCTCTTAGCATTTCGCACGTTTTTGTTGTTCGTTTTTATTCGTTTATTTAAGTGTTTATCGCTGAAAACTTAATTATTTCGTAGAAGTGATCCACGGCAGTTAATCTTTCATAGATGAGATTTATACATTGTGTCTATGGTCGGAGAGGCTCAACTAAGACTTTTGACAATCAGTCGGTCAGTCGGACTGATGGACTGACTCAGTCTTCCCCTCAGTTTAGCGTTGTCAAATTATACGTTACTGGCCTTTGAATTTTAAATGTTCGTTTCGTCATTACATTACAGTTTCGAAGTTGATCGAGTGAAGTTTTGCGTTGATTTATTTCCGTAGCTTATCCTCTCAATTTTCGAAGCTGTAATATTTGGTGACAGTCATGTTTAACAAGTGTTGTATTGTGACTTGTGCTAATAGGCGAAAGGACGTCAATTTACACAACTTTCCAAAAAGTGAGATAGGACTCCAAAAGTGGCTACAAACCATCAATTGTGTTAAACTACGCAGTGTAAGCTACGAAAATCTTCGTAAACTTTATGTTTGTGGGAACCATTTCGAGAAAAAGTTTTATGCGTCGACAAATCATAGGAAACGTCTTCGCAGCGGTGCCTATCCTACATTGTTTACGGAAAGCGAGATGTCCACAGGTGTTCCTCTCACTGAAATGGAACCCGATCTAACTTGTAAGTACAGGAATTTAAGTAAATGTTAATGTATGTTGATCCTCCGCAATCTGTCCATCCTGTTAACAAATTTCCATACAAACTTTCATCCCCTATTTCCCCCTTAATTGTGTGAATTTCCAAAAATCCGTTCTTAGTGCTCCCCTACACTTTATAAGGAACCTCTGTGCCAAGTTTCATGGTTCCAGGTCTATCCGTTTAGGCTGTCTGTCAGTCAGTTAACATTTTTATTATGTATGATATAGTTTAGACTGTGACATTTTGCAATTAATTCATTCTTCTTAGTTGTGCGCTGTTAGTCGGTCTTGGTTAATTTATATTATAACTGCTTCTTTATGTCAATATCAATAAATACATATTCCAAAACAAAAACCTCAAACCTGTTATATAGAATGCTTTTATCTTTCTTATCCTACATAATTTTTGGGTGCACTTGGAAATTCTAAGATTTATCTCCTTGTTTTTGTTCATTTTATTTATGTTTCTTAAAATAATTGTTACGTTTGTTATAATAATTTATTCTTGGTGTAAAACTTTGTAATAGGCATGATGGCAATTTTTTAAATTAAGTAAAGGAATCACTATGAGTCTGCTCACATCATACCTCAAGATGTATCTTTGGAATATTTCATTTTTGTACTTTTCCAAATATGCTCTAAATGAATTGCTTTAAAATCCTGAGGATTTGTCATCTCATATATCAACTACAACAGTAAAATATAGTTATTGATTTCTATTATGCAATATTGAGTAAGCATTTATTCTTTTTAGTGGGTGTGTCCAATGATCACAATTATTGTAGAAAAAGACAGCACAAGGACCACTCCTACTGTAAACCGGAAGTTATGGAGAAGCGCACAAAAACTGATTATACAGGTATGTTTTGACACATTTCAAATTTAAGTAGCCTATGATGAGTAATGAAATGATAATGGTAATCTAAGGTTGTCATATATGTGGAGCATTTTCTGAAGATTTTGACAAATAAGGTATCACAATGACTGCCTGGTTATTTAAAATGTACTTGCTACAAAATTGTAATATTAAAATAAGTACCATTGAATAGCCGATCTACTTTATTATAACTGATCATTATTATCTGTGGAAATCAATAACACTAGGGCATATTGATGTTCTCTCAACTGACCAAAGAACAATGGACTAGCTTTTTGATACTGACACATGTAATATAAATACTTCATTGTCAATTTCTAAATGGGGTGTTGATACTTAACTAGTATAATAGCTTAGCAGTATGCAAATATGTTAGAGATAAAATTGTCTTGCATATCCTTAATTATTGTAAGTTATTTAGAAAGAAAATTCTACTTCTGCTTCAGAAACTGATGAAACTTCTATCATCCAAACTGAAATCATGCCTTCAACATCAAATTTTACAAGCAACATTGAAGAAGTCTCTATTAGAGGTTTCTATTGTATTATCTGTTTAGTCCTTATTTTGTACTAGCAACTTGATGCAGTCATAAATATATAACCTAAGAATCTAAGGCTAAGATCAATAACTTCTGCAATGCTATGTTGCAACAGCAAATGATATTTTGTATATGTAGAGGTATACCAAGATAACTTTTAGTTTTGGCTACATATACATATATATATGAATTCTATGACCAGTTTCTGAGACAAAATAATAATTTAACCTTTAATATGCCTTACAATATGTTTCATAGTATTTTGATTTAATAAATGAGAAACACGATTATCTTTGCAGATGAAGTTGTGCACAACACTCTATCATCTAAGAGAAGACAACGAGTTATCGTTCAGAAAAATAAACTTTCACCCCATTGTGCAAAGTTGTATAAAGAATACATAAAATCAAGAAGACAACTCAATTATCACTTGAGAGCAAAAAGGGCATTAAAATTTTCGAAAGAAAAATCTTTTATTAAGCTTACAGAAAAGTTGAATCCATTAGCAAGAAAATTTTTATGGATGCAGATTAAACAGTGCACCAAAAAAGCCAGGGGCAGGCGATTCACCGACGAAGAGAAATTAATAGCAATGTCTATAATGAAACAAAGCCCTAAGTGCTATCAATTCCTTCACAAATTATTTATTTTGCCATCAAAATACACATTGAATAAAATGATTTCATCATTAAAAATAGAGGCAGGAATTGATTCTCAAATATTCGAGGCTATAAAAAGAGAGGTAAATGTTTTTAAATTTCTATAAATTTATAATTAGCTATCATAATAATAATATAGAAGAAACTGATAAATTATATTTTTTTCAGGTCCATAAATGGGATGAAAAAAAAAAATATTGCTCCATACTATTTGATGAAATGGCACTGGAGACAGCCTTGTCTTATAATAAACATAAAGACGCAATTGATGGATTTGTTGAACTGAATGAAAAATCTAATGACATTGCTGACCACGCCCTTGTCTTTATGTTGCGTGGATTAGTTTGCAAGTGGCAGCAACCTCTGGCCTTTTTCTTTTGTAGAGGAGCAACGCCTGGAGGTGAACTGAAAAAAATAATCAAAGAAATAATAAAAGCAGTAGGTATGACAGGACTCATACCGCTTACCTTGATCTGTGATCAAGGTACTGGGTTTCAAGCTGCTTTAAAGAGCCTCCAAGAGGATACGAGGCGCCAACAAATACTTGATGGAAAAAAAATTGGTAAAGATACTTTTTGCTGCTTATGGTAAAAAATGGTGTGGCTTTGATCTTTGACCAAAAAACAATTATTCACTTACGGAAGTGACATAGCAATATAGTATGGGGAAAACCATAATGTAATTGTATTTACAGATGAAAATAATGATTCAACTGTTTGCTCTTTTTCAGATGAAGTAATTGCAGTTGATGGCCATACTCTGAGTGTGATTTATGACCCACCTCACCTTATTAAAGGGTTACGGAATAATTTCTTGACAAAGGATATAATATTTAATAAAAATATTTCTAAATGGAATGACATTGTTGAGGTTTATAACACAGATTGCAATCACGCAGATATGCGGATTTTATATAAGTTAACTGATGAACATGTTATTCCAGAAAAAATTAAAAAAATGAAGGTAATTGCTTTTTACATAATATTATGTTATGTCTATTTAATAATGAGGAGAAAGAGTTGTAAATTCCATCTATTCACACCTGATTATTATGATTGACTATTTCCTAAACTCTTCTCATCTCAGATAGAAGAATCTGCCTACCAGCAATTCCTTATAACCCTTTAAGTGTTAATGATTAATAAATATTTGTATGTTTAATTCTAGGTGAGGAACTGCACTAAAGTTTTAAGCAAGACTGTAGCTGCAACATTAGCTTATACTGCACAGTTTTGTAAGTACTTTAAAAATATATTTCTTTGATAACAAATATCTTTCAAAAATCGAAACAGAAATTTATTAAATTTATTTGTTGCAGCACACTATGCAGATGGCAAAAAAGTAAGCCCAACATTGAAAAATACGGCTGAGATAGTGTCTTTCTTTGACGATCTGTTCGATTCAGTCAATGGGACAGGTTATGGCAAATCTTCGAAGGGCAAACCTTTAAGACAACCTGTCACTGATAAATCAGTGCATTCGGAGTTTTGGACTGAAGCCGTACAAAAATTAAAAAACATAAAATTTGTAAATAAGCAAGGTAAGGAAACTTCTGTGCCTTCATTAAAAAACTGGATAACAACAATAAAAAGTAACCAAAGATTGTGGCAATTTTTTGAAGAAAAAAAACTGAAAATTATGCGCCCGCGATATTTAAATTCCGATCCATTAGAAAACTTTTTCGGACAAGTGCGGGCGTATAATTTCAGAAATATAAATCCGGATTGCCACACATTTAAAGCAACTTTTAAATCACTGTTGATTACAAGGTTTATAAAATTCCATTTGGATAGTTTTAATTGTGAAGAGGATGCAGGTGAACAGTTGCTAAAATTAAAATCATTATTTAAAATAAATGAAAAATGCGATGTTCCACAAGAATCTGTTTCACCTGCGTCCTCTGTGCTATCAAACGAGGTAGAGAGAGAAAACCTTGAAAGAACAGCTTTGCAAGAACGACTTCATGTGCACTCACGTGCTTATACTGCGGGGTGGGTTATAAGAAAAATAATAAAAAAAAATCAATGTAAACAATGTGAAGAGAACCTCAGCTCTAAATCCAATTTAAATGATAAAAAATCTATAAATAATTGGATTTCTTTTAAAGAATTTAAAAGTATGAAAGAAAAAAAATTGACCTACCCCGCTGAACACACAGTGAGGTCATTTGGGATAGTTGTAGATGAAGCAAACAAATACTTAGAATCAAAACCTCAACAAAGTAATATAATTGATAATATAAAAACCCACATAAAGTCTAAGTATTTGTTTGACTTCATCAATTGTGAGTTGCATAAAGATGCTGTTCTTGAAGGGTTTCTAACGTTAACTTTGAGATTAACAGTGTTTAATTGGTGCCAAATAATTAATAAAATAATGAAAGGCACAGATGTTTTCCGATTAAAAAATAAAATATTACCACCAATGCAATGTAAAGCTTATCGAAAATATAAATCGAAATTAAAAATAAAAAATCGAAATAAATAATATAAAGCATAATGTTGTCTTATTCCTTATCCTTAATGTTCTGATAAAAGCGATATCAAAGTAACAATCTACTAAAATTGTTATTGGGATATCGTAAGAAATTAAAAGTAAAATTCTGATGGATGTAACCTATACGGCAGCAAAATATTATGGCTGATGATTACAAATGCCTTTGCCGCATCTCATGTCGCTAAAAAAAGGTACACATCACAGGCTAAAAATTTATTAAAGGGTATGTGAAATATTTTGGGTGATCATTAAGTAAGCCTTTACCGCATCACATAAGTCCAAAAAAAAAAAAACATCACAGACTCAAAATTTACGTGCCTTACTTGCAAGGTTTTTACCGAATCTGTGGCTTTGTGGGGCCAATATTACTGTATAAGAGTGCCCTGTCTGATGCGTTAGCATCCTAGTCTGTGAAGTGATCATAATGTAGTGCGTGACGGCACGGCGTGTGTCGACCATCAGGGCTGCCAATGTGCGAATAATTACCCGATTTTCGGGGAATAGAGGTCTGTGCGGGGAGTATGTGGGTAATGATCTTAATTTCAAGGGCAATTCTTTTGACTTGCACAGTGAATAAAAGCTAGTTTGGCACGTTTGATGCACGTCAAAAGTCATAATAACGTCATTTTTGGGTCTATACAAAAAAAAAGTGAGCCCCTTTTTTTGTTGAATAAAATATAAATAAACCTGACTAGTTGCAAAGTTTAATGTATTGTCTACAGAAAGTAATTACCGTAAATTGACTTCAATGAAATCTCCAGCAAATGTGACATAGATGGCGAGGGAGTTGAAATTTAAAGAGAAATGTGTTGATACATTTCTAAACAAAATTATTGTAACAACAGATTTAATCGAGAAAGTTAAAAGAAGAAACTATGGACCAAGCAAAAAGCAATCTTTGGTTTGAGTTGAGATATGGTCGCATTACAGCATCAAGAGCTTTTGAAGTTAGTCGATGCAAAGTTAGTTATGGCACTTTAATATCATTAATATTAGGTGGTAAAATCCCTGAGACAAAACCTATGAAACGAGGCTGTGTGCTTGAAGATGAAGTGAGAAAGACCATGGAGATTATGCTAAATAAAAAGGTAGATAAGTGTGGCTTGGTGTTAAGAAGTAAATATCCCATGATTGCTAGGTCTTCAGATGGGATATGCCAAGATGCCATAATTGAAATCAAATGTCCTATTAGTTTAAAAACTTCCAAGACATACATAAAGAATGGCCAACCTACAGAAAAATGTTATGCTCAACTGCAAATACAAATGTTCTTGACTGGGAAGAAAAATGGTTTCCTTTGTATAGCAGATCCAAATTATATAAAAAAAAAAATGGATATCAAAAGCGTTAAATTTAATGAAGTCTATGTTGAAAAACTCATTAATGAGAAATTAATAATATTCTGGAAAAACAATATTTACCCATTATTATATAAAAGTGTAATATAACATGGTAATATTGAAAGGTCTGTAGGTAATATGAAATCAATAAAAGAACATTATTTCTGTATCACCTTGTTTTATTGTATTAGAGAATCTTGCAAATTAACTAAGCATGTGGCTTAGTATTATTATTATTATATCATCAAGTATTTTGATAAAGTTAAAATTTATACATGCATGTGGTTTTAGCATACAATATTCTCTTAAGCGACGAATTACACGTGCTTTGTGCATCCGTAAGCTGGCTATCTGTTTAGTTAGTCTTGCTTCATGTTTATTAATTTTTGCTCCACTTTCAACACTTGGAGGTCGTACCAATGTAACTCATGACTTACGTTTTTCTATTCTATATAGTTTATCAAGTCGTTTGGTAACTGAAAAAACAAAATAAAACTATATTTAGCGATAAATACAACACTAAAACTAAATAAGTTATAACCAATTTAACCTTATAAACAAAGTTTAAACTTAGTATTTATCTAAGTATTAAAATATCTTTATATATCCTCAATAGCGGCTTTTTGCGAAGAGAAAATTTGTTATTATAAGTACTCACGTCAAAATGATCTTCACAAAAATACATTCTTGAATTTAAAGACAAAGGTATACGTCAAGGAACTTGGCACCGCACTCAACCAATTTCTTCGTGTTTTTTCGTTGATCGGAACTCTTACAAACAGTTTATTTGGTGTCTTTATACAAGTGCTTTTACATTCTGGCACTACACAATATTTATAAAACTTAGAATCCATGTTTAAATTAATAAAATCAAAGAAAACTAATAATATTCACTGTTTGTTTTGCTTTGCACTGCGTGACGTCATCCGAGACGCCATGACAGTTTAGAGCGTTTTTGCGTCAAATTCAAATAAAAATCATTAAAAAAAAATTTAGGACACAAGCCTATTATTAGATTTGGCGATGACTGCCCATTAATGGACTGGCGAAGCAGTGTGAAAAGTATTCTGAAAGTAACGACCAACTGGCCATTACAATTTAAGGAATGTAAAAGATTCATTTTAAGAAGAACAAAGGCACCAGGCAATGTACTTATTAGAGGTGAACTTCATTTCAAAAGCAATCTCGCTACACCAGCAAATGTGTGTCAGCGTGGTATAACAATATCCATGATAAACCCAGACCCATTACCAAAAATTGTTCCCGTCAACAAAAACAACTTGAAGGATGTGAAGACACTTTTGTCAAAGCATTTTGGACAGTGGGAAAATTTACATCCTTTATTATTTTATAAAGAATTTTTGCAGTCACAGGAAGCACTAGATTTCACGCAAGGTGTTCTAGGTGTGTATTTTTTTAATTTAAATTCTCGATAGTTTCACTTAACCTAACCTAACTGATAAAAACTAGTAAATCTTGTTTTCGGGGAAAAAGTTAATATATTAACGTTTTAATTTAGATTTTGACAACCCTATGCATAATTAATTCCTTAAGGATTAAATGCGACTAGCTATTAGTTTCTCAGTTTCAAACATGGCTATGCTGTATTTTATGTAACTTTAAAGGCATTTGATTACGGTCACCAAGATATTTTAACCAGGAAGCTACACCATTATAGCATAAAAGTAGAGGGGCTTCTGGAATCACTTATAAGCTACTGAATGTGACTGATTAAAGTCAACGGCAAAAAAAGGGTTACACACGCCGATTTGCGCTGCGCGAAAATAAACAAAAAAGAAGCGGTTTCGTGCACATTACAAGTACGATAAAAAAGAAATTATAACTCGTCGAAGTCATTTACATAACTACTGAATACATGTACTGTTTCAGTAAACATTCAATATCTCAGTGTTTCATTACTTGAGTAAGGAAATTTTACCTTGGATCGAGTTGGTCATATCTGGTGCGGTGTACAAAACAAACTACCACTAGCCTGCTAATGTTTTCACTTTACTGTTCTAGTTCATACGTATGTATTTACTTAAATAATAACTACTCAGTAATAATACTTATAATAAACTAGTAAACCAAAATGTTCCCAATAGTACATAATTATTAACAATTAAATATATATAGGAATATTGTAACAACAACTTATATTTTTTATGAAAAGATATGAAATTAACAAAATATACCGAAATAGATTTTAAATTGAACAACAAATGAAAATATTTATAAAAGAATCTTTTTCAAACACAGGTACATAAAATAAATATTCGTGACTAATTTCAGATTCAATTTAGATTTGCTATCCTTTTAGACTCTTCAATTTTAGAAATAATATATGGAGCGAATAGATCCTTCTTGTTAATGTCTACGTTACTAGCTTTACTTTGTTTCTTTTGAGGGAAAATAGCATTCGATTCGTTGATTTTTATATTTTGTGATATCCTTGATAGATTAGCATCAACTGAATCCTTGTGATGTATATTACTATCTACTTTGTGGTTACCGTCTCTCGGTCTCGGCTCGCGAGTGGTCATCCTGAGGCTCTCCGGCAGCGCGTCAGACTTCAACTTGACTAGCGTGGTGTTGACCACCGAGCAGTCTATCTGCATCAGAGTCACGTGGTCGTTCATCTGAGACTCTGAAAGGTTACAAATTAGTTAAATACTTGAAAGCTACCGTATCAAAAACTATTTCTAATTAATTTAGCAGGTGATAATAATACAATACCTGCATTTTACACTTTGCCGGTAACATATACATGTATTGAAAACGCGTGAAGTAGTTTTTTTGAGTGTCGTGATGAGTGAACGTCACTAAATGGTTTGTTTTATATTAGTGACGTAACGAAGACACAACGTAAGACATGACGGCATAATGTTGCGGGCACCAGAAAAAAAAGCTAAATTTTATTATTTAAAGTACAGCACGTAAACTAATTGATCTTTGCGCAGCGAATCATTTTGGCAAATAAAAAAAAATTGAAATACGAGATCGTACCAATGTGATAAAATCGGCGATGTTGTTCCACCCTGTATATTGATACGTATGTTAATTACAGTACACTTACCATTACCAGACCTGGCAGGCAGAATGAGAGCCATCCTCGGCGGCCTTGTGATGTTATGCGACACGGCCGGCAACAACAGGTGTTCACCTTTCCCCACCCCCACCACATAGAACGTATCGTCTCGCCGCTGCAATGCTCTGAGCAATTCATTCCATTCACTCAAATCGATATCAAAGTTATTCATAGGCTTCCTTAAAGGCTTTTCGTAAAGACGTTCGTAGTATACGGTGTCGTCGGTGAAGTCGACGTCTTTCTCAACGGGCAGCGTCCGTCGCAATCGACGAAGACGCGATTTGTCTCGAACATTTTTGGCTTGGAACTTATTCAGTACTGGAATTTCTACCATGTTGCTATCGATACTTAGCCTGTTAAATAACTTATACGTCTCCAGTAGTCCACCTGAAATAATAGTTATGTCGTTAAATAATTGACTTCCAAAATAATAGAAATTTCGATTCAGTAAAGACTTAATTTATTTTTGTAAAATGTTTACTATAAACAATATGATAATTTTGTATCAGGTTTCTTTTGTTTCATATTATCGCTATACGTAAAAAAATATACTCATAGCAATAAACACCTAATATGAACGCATGTTAAACATACCTACACTTTAAGTGATAAGAGAGTTATTATATAATTACGTATGATATTAGCGTTCTTCTTTTGCATTTATGTAGTTTCGAATAATTATAGCAGTGTCCAAGACTACGAGTACATTACTTCTCATATTTATTTTTCTATATAGCATTCGAAACTAGCAATCGCCCGCGGCTCCACCCGCGAAATTTTACCGTTTTGCGCAATTTTTTTTATTGCTTTTATTCATCTTAGCGTGATGTTATATAGCCTATAGCCTTCCTCGATAAATGGACTATCTTACACTAAAATAATTTCGGTCCAGTATTACCTGAGATTAGCGCGTTCAAACAAAGAAACAAACTCTTCAGCTTTATATTAATAGTATAAATGTATAGATACATAAAAAAATATTTAGATAAAGAGCTCTTACACCAAATATTTATTATATCTCCTTACCATTTATCTTCTCTTCATTAACATAAACAGGAGTTTTCTTCTTCGACGAATTGGTCCAATTCAAGGTCTTTCCGCTTCCAATCCACCGGTTGAGGTCGCCCGCTATCCGCTGACTCTCCGTTTGATTTATATTAAAGTAATTATTACCATTCAATGTCTTATTTTGACAGTCACTACCATCATTGCTTCTGTTAACATATTGATCATAATCTAAAAGGAAAAACATCGGAACTAAAGTTGCTTTTAAATTACTCAATAGATTTTTACGACCTATATAAATATAAGTAATTATAAGTTACAAGTTTTTATTTTTTAAGCTTTGACAAACGGCTACAGATAACTCATGAAGGTTTAGATTTTGGACTAAGAATATTTTATACATAAATGAATTTATCTGAACAATTGTAAGTCTATTGTGAGTAAATATCAAGATTAGAAGTATGTCTGTAACTAACCTGATGATGAAATATCTTTAGTATCTTCAGACCATAGCAAATGCCGCGATCCTTGATGTGAACTTGTAGGGCCGACAAAAGGCTTCGAATTCCACCTTAAAATGTAAGTTAAGGTACAGATTATATCTGGACAGGTGTGCAATAATTTTAAAAGAAAATTTTAACGGAATTCTTTTTCATCGTCATTAAGACTTCTGCCTGTTGCATTCCATATTATAATAAATATACTTATTTATAAAATAAATGAAACATACACTTTCATTTTTCAATGACATTGGACAAGTTTCCATGTATGGCAAGAAATAAAGCTTCTATACACTTTAAGTTAAGTAAATAAAATGAACAAAAAAATATAAAGACAATGTCAAACTACACTTATTATTAAACCTAAATTAACCGGCACAAAAAATACAATAATACTTACCCAATGGAGTTCCAATTCAATGTAACCATGAACACCATAGCAAATATAACTGCAATGTTCTTTTTGGGAACTATGAATGATGTATTAAGCCTCGGTATCTGTGAATAACACGCTGCACTCAATTACATGCATTGGTAAGTAAAAGGGATATTATGAAAGTTACAAAAACTTTAAGGCATGTTAGGCAAAAGTCTAGTTTAGCTTACTAATCCTACATTTATTATTGAGTAGCGGCTAATATATGAAATATGATTATTTGAGATAAATGATTTCCGGTTCAGCCAAAACTTCCTAAATTTAGCCATAACAGTTACACAAAATTTTCTATACAAAGTTAATAATCGAGGTAAATTGAAATTAAAAAAAAAAGAGAAATGAAAAAACTTGTCTATGGTAAAAAAACTCGACATTGGGCTAAATTGTTACCAAAATCAACATTCTGAGCTTTTTTATTGGAGGTTTATTTGGACTGGATCAATGTGGGGTAGGAAGAAATTAATAGCTAAAACAAGAGTCATCCCTTTATGTTACAGATTCACAAAGAAAAAAATCAGATGTATAATGATTATCCAACAATACCTTTCTAATCCTATCGTTATTTTGGAGTTGCTCTTTAAGGTGCTTATTCTCTAGCCGTAACCTGGAGATTTCCTGTTGAGCTTCATACAACTGTTGTTCTAACGACGCAAGATGTTCTTTCTTTTTCTGTCGAGATCGACACGCTGTTTCCCTGATAGATAGCAATAAAATTTTAACCATAGTGAATAACCCCTAATTTCTAATACATGAAAATAAATTCACCAGTAAGCTAACCACTGACTGAAATTAATATGGAGGCATGGAAGTGCCGCCGCCAAGTCGAGCAAAAATATCAATATATTCTTACCGATTCTTAATCATCCTCTGCTGTTTCTTAAAAGCACGTTTCTCCGCGTCAGTGAAGTCAGAATAATTGACAATAGGCCCTATAATATCCTCTATGCTTAGAGCATGCTGCGGTGATGTAGCGCAATACTCAGGTGATTCTATTTTGGGGCTTAACACTATACTGCTGGGTGGAGATGGCTACAAAAGAAAAAGGTCACAATCATAATTAAATTAATTGATGAATAGGCTTTTACTAAGTTAGTGCACCCTCTATTTCAAAAAGCATTGCTAGATCGCAACCTACCGTTATCATCAAGCACTAACTTAGACTAATTAAAAAAAAACACGAAATTATCAAAAATGTTGTTAAAATTACACATACACACCCTAGTTTGGTAACTATTAGTATCATTTCCATTGTATTGTTTGTTGTGGTTCACGGGCAAAATTGCTATTTTAGGTCCTTTTGTACTAACTGTAGGCACTGTTACTTTCTGTGGCTCATGAAACAGTAAATTTGTTGATCTCTTTAATATAGTTGGAATCTTCTTCTGCTCTATAACTAAATGTGTATTGCTATCTTCTTTTTTAACATTGCCTACTTGAAAGTTTTCATTTACCACATTAAAGTAAGATTTGCTCGGCTCATTCGCTGGAATAAAAATAGTCAATTAATTAACATAAGATATTTAAAAATCTAAGGAAATCATTTATTTCTAAAGCTTATATACAGTACCTTTTTGTGTTTTGATGCACTGCAAATTCCCATTAATTTTTAAAACTTCATCATCACATTCCTTATTATCTATTTGGACACCCTAAAAACAAATGGATAAATTAAAACTAAAAACAACAACAAGAATAAGTTTATCAATTCTTTTATTAGTACCTTTCAGTGTTGTTTACTATTGTACATTTTACTCACATTACCAATTAACAGTATTCAGTGATAAATAAATTACAACGCACACAAGCAATGACACACACACACAAACGCATCTTATAGTATAACTTAATAAAGAATATTTGTAAAAGTAACACATGAACATTTGTAAAAGTAACACATGATTAGTTAAATGCATTGAAACAATAACATACCTTAATGACGCCATTTTCAATTGCCATAACAGGGCCAGTCCTTTGAGGTAATATTGCATTTGGTATAGCATTATTCACAGCAATACTTGGCTTTGTACTAATTGTTGAGTCAGTTGGAGCTGCAGTTAAAACAAATGAACTTATAATTGATTAACAATTTCTAATGTTTAGACTGTAAACTGTGTAACACATAGGTCCAAATAGGTTTTGCTGTCAATTAAATTCACATAATAATTTTATCTATTTATGCTCAATAACTAGGAACTAGGAACATTCTACAGTCTACACACCCTACACATAACTTGACTGCCAATTAAATAGTTTATAAACAAACATTGCATTCTTAAAGGCTCTATACCTAATTGATCATTCAATAGATGTTCCTATGAAGTTTGCTTTTTTCAAGTAGTGAGCCGTGCAAAGGACATACCAAACCATTCATAATTTTTGAAATTATTAATATATAATTTACGCACCTGTTTTCTGTATAAATAATTCTACATCCTCAGGCTTCAAGTGGTTTGTTGGTTCATTATCAAAACTGGATAACCAATCAAATGGTGACTGTGATGACTGGCGCTCTGATGATGACAATCCAATAGAATTACTAGAAACAATGTTATACTGTATTAATATTTATCATTTTTTTAATTTAAGATTCAACCTACATTTTAGATGTTGATGTTGTATAAACAAGTAAATATCATTAATGAAGGTGCTGTAATATTTAAATGTTTATAAATGTAAAACATGTAATTATGCAACATGTCAATATCATTCAAAGGCATACAAATTTAGATGCCCAAATAGCATATCTGATTACAAAAATAAATTTATCATTTATGTATTTTTTAGCATACATAAGGAACCTACCTATGCTTAGAAAGCAACAATTTTTTATGCCCTTAATGCCTAGTAAGCGGTATTCAATATTCATTATTAATTCATTAAACAAATAGAATCCAACAAATACTAAAATACTCTTTTATTCATTACACGCACATGAAAAAATTTCACAAATATGTTTATTAGCATTCTACAAGGTATGTATATCTTAAAGCCAATTGTACACATTAAATAATGTCTTTTGTTTATTCAGCTGTCCAGAATTACATAGTGTTATGTGTTAATATATACCTATTTTATTTTACACTTTGACATCATCCATTAATGGCACACTAACCACAAATCTCTCATTATAACTGAAGAGACTTATAGCTTACTGATTTGTGGAGAGGTTAATGGACAAAGCTAGTTTAACGAAGATTTTATGTGACTCAAAATACGCATTTAATATGCCCTCTGAAGCTCGGAAGCGCTAAAGAATTTTTTGCCGCTAGCGACTGCCCAACTGAGTGACAATCCATCACAATTCCAATTGCTCCCTCATACATTTCCAACTGCGACAATCACTAAGAATTGATACAAGCCAGCAGACTATGGGAACCTCACCCCTCGGTACTTGTTTGAGATTTTAAAGCCTTTTATGTGTGTTTTCTTACATTTTGGAGTCATCTTCACTGCCAGAATCCGAGTTACAGCTTTCATTAGGCGAAGATTGTACACTCACTACAGGTGATACTGGAGCTGCTAATATTGATGCAACATCTGCTAAAATCTCACTTGGTGAAGCATCTGCTGCATCCAGTAATGAAGATTGATATTCTTTAATTAACTGGTCAACCAAATCCTCATCTGTAAATTAATTTATCACCATAACCTATTTTGTAACAAACATATCTAGTTATCTAGTTAATAGATATAAAAGGTAACAAAATTGCGAAAAGAACGGAGTGGTATTTTAAATACTAAAGTGAAACCTTACATGAGGTAAGGTAACAATATAATTAAAACTAGATAAACCGGAAGATAACATTTAACCATGACGATTGAAATTTGTTTTTATGACCGTGGCGTGTATATAGCTTACCATATAAACAGGGTTTATCATCGATTGATATTTCCGTATCCATGGATTTTAACTAAATACAAGTATAAAATTCAAATTCTATTACTGTTCATCAACACATGAATGAAGCGAAAAACAGAAACACATGAAGATGTTTACAACAATTCCATAGACTAGCTGACTTTATTTTCATAATAAACCCTTTCTGTCACTTCTGTCAGTAACACAGAGTAAGCGAATACTCTATGTCTATGATAAGTTTTATTAAGAGGCTGTAATTGCTCTTTTCAGGGCGTCTGCCACAGTTAAAAGAATATTTTTTATAAATTTAATCAAACTTGGTCCACCAGCTTTACTGTCCATGTCACGGAACACAGACATGTAGTAAATATGTAATTAAATTGTATTAATATTATTACCAGGAACTAAACACATTTTTTTTAAATACAAACATTTCTTTTGAAATTTGACATTGGGGGATCTACCGGATATAAGAACTATGTTAAATAAAAGTTGCCCACAGTACATGTCGGGCTAATGCTTGTCACCAATAATGTATATTGAGGCAGCAGTAGTGGGAAAGTAATAAGCAGTAGATGATGGGTACTAATGGGAAGACGAATGGGTGGCATAAAATTTGAGCACCTATAAAAATAAACATTGATTTATGTACAATTTTACGATTATATTTCATACAACTTATACTTAACAAAATTTCTTCGACCGAACCGATTCTTTTTGCATCTTTATTTTTTTACTGCATTTTTAATATGAATAAAGGTATGTATTATACCATTTTGTAGACTGTATTAACTGCGCAGATTTTTGAAATAGTTGGTCACTCATGTTTTTATAAAAAAAAAATCACCAAAAGCCCTCAAACTTTGACTACAAAATGTTTTCATTAAATTTCATGTTTAAATTTTAAATTTAAGCACTTGTTTTTTTCAAGAAACTATAAAAGGTACTCATACAAATGCCTGCATTCCTGGTAGATATGTTTATGGGAATTAAGATAAAATCAGAGATTGGGTACCATGTCTCTGGATAACATGAAAAACGCATCAAATTTCATCAATTTGGGGACGTGATATACATGAAAGTGCAGTAAGGTCAGTAAAAACGTGTTTACTTATAATAAATTATTCAATTCTACTGCTGTATCAGTTAGTAAGATGAGTGAATAGTGTACCACCCACTTCTATGCAAACGTATACAAGGAAAAGAGATAGTGTTGATTCTGTTTTTTTTTTCCTAGTAGGGTAGTATAACGTTAAATACTTCTAAGCCAATAGAAGGCCCAATGTGTAAAGCGGGCATCACTAATTGTCGCACGCCGCACCATAACTCGGTAACGTAGAAAACTCATTCAAATAATCATTCCCATTCCCATTCGACGACTGGACAGGCTGTAACCATATACCACGCGTAGTCGCGTACTGCTAATTTTAAATTTTTATTTTGAATTTAGTTGTTGTGACCACATTCGATTTACCTATTCGTCATTATTTCATTTACCTAGAAATAATTGAGACAACTGGAATCAGGTGAGTTTTAATCTGTTTCGTGTCAAAAATTTAAGCTTGTACCGTGTGCTTGTATGTACAGTCACCTCGAAAAATATCTGATCATCCCCTCCCCCTCCCCCCTCCTTCCCTGAAAACCAGCTTTCCGATGTCCAATTGAGCTGAATTACTATGAAATTATGCTGATTTGATGATGGAGACCGAATGTGGCCATAGGAACACCTTAAGTAAACCACATAAAAATAATTATTAAAATCGGCCCACTAACGGCGGAGTAATTCGTGTACATACATAAAAACAAATATACCGGCTGAATTGAGAAACTCCTCCTTTTTAGAAGTCGGTTAAAAAATTGTCGTTTGATTCGTTTTGGCAAGGGCCTTATTTTATAGATGATGTTCAGGGCTTGCTGTCTAGTGTCTGTATAGTCTGAAGGAGTTCTAACCTTCCGAAATCACTGTATCACATAATTGTGGCGCCTTTGGGGGTCACATTTTTGGAGGTGACCGTACCTTTTGAATGATGGGTGTTCTTGTATCCTTTAGTGAGAGAAAGGATTAAATATTAAATTAAAATTATAAATTAAATTACACAGTGAAATTAAGAAAATAAGTATGTGACACAGTATTGAAAAACACGAATTTGACGCAAAATCTCAAAGAGATGCCATATTACGTGAGTATTTTCAAAGTTTATAACAAACGTGCACTTTATGTGCATGTGTAAAAAAAAATGTGAACATTACTATACGCTAACCCCTTGTCCTGTTTTACCACTGATGTATTATAGATACATCATACTTTATAATACATCAGTGTGTTTTAGCCTTTTAACGATGCGTCTGTAATTCACATCATTTTATTGTTATTCGTCTTCCACCTTCAATTTCCTCGAGGGTCTCACTGCGCCCAGGTCTAGTAGGTCTCTACCGTCCACATGGAAAAGTTTTCACCGACTTTGGGAAAAATTGCTTTTATACCATTTGAATAATAACAATGTTAATTCGAAAAAAACGAGAAATCATAGACGCGCGTATCATCGAAAGATTTACTATACAACCTGAGAGTGTTTTGACAAGTTCAGTTTCTAGATAAATTTTCTGCGCTTTTATGACCTTTTTAAATACCTTGTTACAGATATCTAAAACAATGTATTCGAAAATGATAGATAATGGATCTGAGGACCCAATAATCGACGCTGGCACAAATATGCTTCAGGTAAGCAACAAGAGATAATTTTGTTAGTTTTGGCAACAGTAACAAATAAGAATGTAGCATTATTACTGGCTAATTTTGTTATGCTATAGGTATTATCCAATATCTTGATTGCATACGATGCGTGAAAAGTCGGGACGGGTAGGTAAGGTACCTATAGTTTGGACATGAAGAAAATTAGGTAAGGAAGGAGTGAGGAGCAAGGTTATAAATTATGAGGGATGATTTATTTTATATTTACATTACCCTGTATCCTGTAGTACCTATCGTTTAAAATCGTGCATTTTTGAACGGCACTAATTAAAGTGGTCAGTAACTTAAAAATCTCGGCAGTTACATTGAGCAGTGGAAATAATGAGTTGGGCAGTAAAATATTTTTTGGGCAGTAAAATAAAAAGTGTGGCAGTAAAACATGAGCAGTACTAAAAATACAAAGTGGCGGTAATTTTATCATAAAAGGAGCAGTTCAATAAGTAATTGGGCAGTAATACATGAGCAGTAATTTAAAACAAATTGGCCAGTTACATTGGGCAGTTATTATAAGCAGTTAATGTGGGCAGTTAAATTAATATTTTTAAATAATGAAAAGAATTTGACAAAAATCTCATTTTTAATGGTCTTTGGTTGGGTTAGGTTAGGTTTGTATGATTTTATTCGTTCTGAAGGAGAAAACCCGCGTCAGCGGCTTTCCGACGACATCTGTGACATAATCCAATTATACAATAATGATAATCGTGTAGACTTCAATTAAGTGGGCAGTAAAACTTATAAAATGGCATACCAAAAAGTTAAGTAAAAACGCGTTATTTGACGACGAACACTAAAATGTGAAGGTGTGTTAGGTAAGGGTAAGGTTTAAATTTCGTTTGCCCTATTAAATCTTTATTTTAACCCTACGAGTTACTGCCCTCAGGTTGCTGCTCACAAGTTACCGACCAATTGCAACTTTATAACTGCCCACTATTAACTGCCCATTTAATTATTTTACTGCCGAAAAATATATTTATTACTGATCGTTTTCATTTATTTTACTGCCCAAACTTTACTGCCAATGTCATCAATTTTACTGACCAAAATCGAAATAAATTACCGCCGCGTTAAACTAGTGCCTTTTTGAACCATATCATCTCGTACTAATATTCGTTTATATCTATAAATATTTACCACCGGAAGCTCGTAAATCGTAATAGCAAAATATAGACCCTTATCTGAGGAACTTGTCCACTGGCGCCATGGCCTTTATTCAAAATCATTCTGTGGATATTATTCTAACACAGGGTATAACAACCCAACCTTTAAAGATAACGGAACACCAACCAAATCCTACCTTTTATTTTATGAAATCCCATAACAAAATTACTTACAAATGAAATCATATCAGTTTTTTTTATAATTTTGGCGGAACCCTGATGACTATTTTCTGGAGACTCTCGTTCCGCGGAACTCAGGGTATATCTGTATTAACACACTCTTATGTGTAAATGTAGTTAAGAGGTCTTCCTCGTTGTATGTTGCTCCGTAGTGTGCACCATGATTAGAAACGATGGGATTATATTCAAGGTTAAAATAAGTCCCTAGGAATCGCACAACAAGTGTAACACTTGTTCTCCACATCTGGTTATGACAGTTTAAGTGGCATCGTTATTCAAGCAACTTCGCGTTTTGGTACCCACTTATAGAAAAGATTTTTAGTTCGTAATTTGAGTTGAGATTGAAGTATGCAAACAATTATAAGTACAGTTTTTTTTTTGCTATACATGTAGCTCCAAGGGGGGATTTCTTTACCGGCAGCTGCCCCACCTAAGGAATTGGACCCGCCCGTCGTAAACAAGGTTAGTATTTAAAAATACCCAATATTTGAAGGCTGAACATATATTTACTTTAGATAATAAACGTAACCTACCTACCTATAAGCTATAGGTTTCCGATTACAAGCTGTGATAATACCTTCCTGTGACCGTTCCTTACCTTTTTTGTATTGTATATTTTATTTATAGGCATAATCAACATTTCAAGCAATGCTCAAACATAACAGTGAACGATACAGTGCTTTATCAATATAAGTGCACTCAAAATTTTTATTAAAAAGGTTTATTTAGGATTTTCCCGGACAGCCCTAGTCAGTATAGCAATTCGATAGTCAACAATATAATATTATTGTTAGTCAGTTACTTAAATCAATAACAAACGACATCCGTACACATACACGGAACATCAAGTTTATTTGATACTTACCTATTATAAGTAGCCTTATAGCTATATCTTTTTATTTTCTTTTCGAAGGGGAATTTTTTCTTGGGATACCCGAATGCATAGATATCGGATTGTGTGGGATTTCTACCCATTAAAACCCGTCCACTATTCCTTCGCCACATAGGTGTAGACTCCGAGATCTCATGTGAATGCATCCGTGACTGTACCTAGTACCTACCTAATCTTGAATTTTAAATTTATTTAAAAGAAGATGAAGGAGAAAAGAGGTCGTTTATGTGGGAGGCTGTTATCGCTAAGCGCGACTCGTTTATCAGTACATTAATACTCATAAATATATTTTAAATGTACTTAAATTATTTATATGCTTCCGGGCACGATATTCATACCACCATAGTAGGAAGGTACGCAGTGATATATTATTTATTTACTAAAAGTTAAATCACAAATTCGAGACAAGTACCTACCACCTATCCATAATTCAGAATATAGGTATATTGTATGCCAGGAATAAAAACGCTTATGTAGTAAGTATAATATAAAACCTAATTCAAGTTGGCATAAAAATTAAAGTTTCTTTTAGGCAGTCGCGCTCCTAAGCGTCGCATTTCGTTACAGTAGGCAGGTATATTACATTTGCATTTCTAAGAACGCAGCAATAACGTTTGAGTGTTGTTTATGAAATCTGATTCCTAGACATCACGAACGCTGAATAATAGGACTATTCATTTACTATCTACTGATATAGTTAACGATAAATCCAAGCATTAGCTTGTGTAATAGAATTATGAAGGGATTTCGGTGTTTCAATACTGATATAGCTTTGATTCTTCTTTACAATCATTCAATAATTGACAACTTTAAATGCAATTTAATATTATCCGTTAATCAAGGTTTACGCGGTCCCCGCACAAAAATAGAATTCTCTCCTGCCGCATCGTAGAGTAGGTACCTACAATCCAGGCCGCGCCACATAACGATTCAGCTTTTGTTCTTTGTTTTAATCTATAACACTAACATATAATTGAACCCGATACGAGTTTAATTAACAAAGCGCCATGCATCAGATACATACCTTCCTAATTTATCCGAAACAATGTCTCTTTGTTTGCAACAATAACAAACTGCTCTATAATAAATACAAAGCCGTCAATTAAGATTCTGTTTTTTACAGGCAGAGGTATTGCTTGGACCAAATCAGACCACGGTTGATTGTCCATTCTGTCATCGATGTGTGAAAACTACTACACAAAAAACTACTACCACGCGTACTCATTTGCTTGCCTTCAAATGTTTCTTTGTCTGGTAAGTGGAATGAGTTATTTTTCGTTTCTAAAACACACGTGTATATATCTTCGAAAATGTTAGACGTACGTATAATGTAAATCAACATTTGTGATGGTGCTATGAACAATGTGAATTTTGAATTATGAGTGATATAGTACCTACGTAGGTACAATAGTACCTAGTGTTGTTAAAATGGCTCTTATGTTTTATAGGTATAGGCATAGATACTAGCAATTTTACAAATTTAAATTAAAACACTTGTTTTGGGACTGATTGATCCATTTCTTAAGACCATCGCAAAATAATACGACCTATAATTATTCATTTATAAAGTAGGTACAGCAAAAAGTTTCTTATTTTTTTTATATTTCAGCTGTTGTTGCTGTTTACCCTACTGCATGGATTCTGCGAAGAATACTGATCACTTCTGTCCCAGTTGCAACAGATACCTCGGAACATATGAAATGTAAAATTAAAAATACTGTCGCCATATACCTACTGCAGCTGTGCTGCATTTTCTTTACTTTCAAGTTACATACATTTTTTTAATAAGATAATTATAATCTCGGAACTTTAAGTTTAAGCATAGGTTATAATTGTTATAAACAATACTGTTTTGAGTCTAAGTTTTGTTTGTGGAGTCGAGTTAAAACCAATAATAGTTTAAAGTTGTTATTGAGTGACAGTCGCAAATGCGCACTTGGAAAACTATTACTTTGTCTATGTTAAGTAATGTACAATACTCTATTAATAGTTGAGCTGCTAGGTTAGGCAGGTAATTTTTAGAGTAACTACCTATGTTTCATAAATAAGTTTATACAATTAAGGTGTCATTCCGTAGAATTCAGTATGGACTTTTACGACAGCCATTGGTGTTTTTTACCGCGACAGCGGTCTTTCTCATAGTGGTCGTTTACGTCCCCTTGTAGATACTAAAAATCCTACGGGGGGTGGGATTAAAAGTAATTAGGGGAGGAAAAATAAGATACTTACAACACTTTTGTGTGTAAGTAAATACTTAAAACGAAAGTTAACAGTATGTATGCATTTTACGTGTATATTCCCTTCAACGCCGCATTTGCTACCCAATTCGTATGATCCTATTCTGTATGGTATTAATAATAGTTGTCTTCAATATCAAAGGGAAATTAAACTTGAAATGCAGTAAACAGCCGTCATAGCAAAACAAGCTTTATATCGCTGAAGTTCGTTATACAACGTATTGTATTGTGTTGTACTTTTATTGGTAGACATGTAATATTAGAGATAAGAAGATAATACCTAGTTTTTAAGTGTAAGCTTTGCTATCCTCGTGTGCCTGAATAAAATATAATATTAAAGAAAGTTATTATAGCATTGAGTTATGATACCTCAGGGTTTTTTCTATTCCAAAGAATTTTAGTTTGTGTTTTTAAGATTTTGTATTTCACTGATTGAAGTATTAAGAATTAAATGATTTAGCAAATCGTCGATTTTTATTTTTACACCAAATACTTCACAAAGAAAGAAAACAAGTTCTCATTCTCAAATATAAGATAAGATGATCAATTGAAAATCGCTGAACCCCCAAGGGGTTAATCCCCGTGGTAAATCCACCAGTCGTAAATCGTAACACATCCTGTATAGCCAAAACAGAGTACTTTGTAATACACTCATTACACTGATAGTAAAGTACTCTGTGATTACGCCCTGCTCTCTTGTCAATATGATTTTGACATAAGGTTTTGACACTTTGCTTCAGGTTTCGATTGATTGTGTCCTGCCTGCCTGTGGACGATTATTTTGCAACTTGCAGTGATTTCCTTTACGTTTCACAATGTATTATTTGTGGAGGACGCACTGTCTTTCTATTTATCAAAGATTATGTTAAATATTGCTCTGTTCAAGAACTTAGCAAATGTATCGAAAAATCGACCATTAAAATGTCGATGCCTGAGGAATACGAACAAGAGGTCTTCATTTTCCGTCCTCAGTCGCATTTAGATTCTAAATGGTTGAATCCTGACTCACAGGATGCACTACAAGACCCAGAGGCTCTCAATACTCAGTTCAACCGCCTCATCATTGAAAAGGAAATATATTTCGACGCGAGAAGAGGGTTGGTTAACTGTGGTGGAATTAGTGCTAGGCTAGGCGATACCGGAAAATATTATTGTGGTCTTAGAGTAAGTACAATATATTACGTTTAGGTTTATTAATGTTTTCATTATTATTTGAATAATAAGCCTGAAATTATTTTTATTTGTAGATTTTAACATGCACCTGCTGTGATGGTCTTTGTGGCCCTCATTCAGGTTGCGCATGTCCTCCTTGCACTGCTCTGTCTAATGAAGAAGAGTTGAGGGTTGCATTGAATAATAAGAATGTTGCACCAACTCCAGCCTTACAGATTATAGAAGCCTTCAAATGGAAACAAGAACTGGGTAAGTCATGTTGCACCATTAAAACATATTTCAGTTCACTCAGTGTTAAGTCAGGGGAGGGAAATTTACCATAACTTTTGTACCAGTTTATTATGTAGAAACTACAGCCTAACACATTTTTTTTTAATAATTTTTTTAAATTTAATTGAAAGGAGTTGTAGTAATCATAATGTCTATTATGTTTAAAATAAAACCTATTATAATAGGATTTAAACCATAATTTTTATAAAACACTTTATGACTTTTCTACATTCTATTTTGCTTATTACAAAGTTGTTCAGTATTGATATACAATGCAGACTTTGTTTACAATAGTATTTGTTTGTCAGGTCTGGAATGCATACAACAATTAATGGAATCGTTGATGTGGGAGCAGCGAATGAGATCTATCAATGCTTCAGCAAGCTGTCCCTTTGTGTCTCAGATTCGTCGCTTGATTGTACTGTGTAACAGACATCTAGTTGCTGTTATAAGGTGATTATGCTTAATTATGTTATAATTTTGCTACGTTATGTATCTATGAATGCAGGAAATGTATAAAAATAATTACCTATAAATTTCTAAATATTCTACAGATTAATAAACATAAATTAGCATACTAAAGAAATTAAAGTCTGGTTTTAAAAATTTGTATCCAATATTATCTCTTTCTTTGTTTCATCTGTTCTTCTGAATACTAAATAAAATTAATGCTAATAACTTTTCATTTTAATTATTATTGTCCTTTTGTATATATTAATGTAAATGTTTCACATGTCCAAGTTGATATTATTGTTTACAGGGACCATAATCACCAGAAAGTTACTAAGAAGCACAAATTGGAGAAAAAGGCTACTCATTCAGTTAGTAACAGAGCAATTGGTAAAGCAGGTGGTACATTAAAGAAGTCTGTAGAACTTGGATCTGATCCACCAAAGAATAATCAGGAACTGTCAGATGAAAGGTAAATAAAGTAAACCTTGCTTCCTAATTATTATTTAAACTAGCCCTTTATACATTGTGGGTTGCCAACAGCTTTATTCATATGTAATTTTGTTGTTGGAACATTGAGAAATTATAAAAGAGCATGGATTTGAAAGAGTTAGTTAGACACAAATGCCAATCAATAAAAATATACTTACAACCTGTTCTATCAGTCAATAATATCATAATTAAGATAACTGTAAGTGCACTTTACTCTCTTCCATTAATTCTGTGTTAATAGCAATTTTGTCTAATTTGTTTGTTCATTTGAGCAGTGCATTAGGCTTAGCGCGAGTGGGTGCTCGAGCGGCTTTGCGACTAGCTCTTTCCCTCGTACGTCGTGCATGGCGCTGTGGCGAAGACGCAGATGTTTGCTCAGCACTCCTCCGCGACGCCTTGGACGCAGTTCGGGCATTACCTGACGCTGCACTGTACGCTGGCAACGAAAACGAGGGGGACAGCACCAATCAGGCGCCAAGATCACAAAAGATATGGGCTGAAGTTGTTGACGGTGCAGCTATGTTTTTACAACAGGTCGTGACAGGGTATGTAGCTAACTTTACAAATGTTGCAATGAAAAAAAATTTCTGTTGTTATATTAGTCATTTAAGTCCATTATAATTTCAATTTACAATTTTTACAATTTGCAGGGATGTTGGGGTAATGGTTCCTGAGGAAGACTGGCGTATTTCCGTATGTACATGGGTCGAACTGTGCGCGCGACGAGCCGAGTTGTCTGCGCTGCTGAAGGCCGCTGATGTTCTAGTCACTTTACCGCCAAAAAAGAAGAGAAGTTTAGATAACAAGTAAATCAACTCCATACCTATATTCTCATTCTAACTGGTGTTGCAGAAAGTATAAACAAATCATAATATTGAACACATTTCTTTATAACATATTACACCCTCTGTTTGCCAAATTTTTGGATAGAATTGTATATTTCATATATAATGTTATCTTCTTTTTACAGGATGATTTTAGAAGAGTTAACAGCACCACTCGGTCCCTTTCTCAGACGGATGGCGCTAGTCGAAGCTCCTAGTCCGGTCTTTAGTTCCCCTTTAACTGATGAACCTAACCCTACAGAAGTTTATCTAAAGTAAGTGCCTGAAATACCAAGAATTTAATGCAAATCCTGGTATTGAAATGAAAATTAATGTTTTGTTTTCAGAGAGTTACACATTCCAAGCGGTGATGGGTTGATGTCTGTCCGGAAAGCTGGTATAGCCTTAATGTGTCATCTGGATAGGCTTGCAGTTCCGCTTTTGCCTCCTCTCAAAGGATTTGTTGTTGTGAGTAACATTTGTTGTGTTTACTGAACACTGTATGTCTATGTGTTGAGATAGTAAGGGTGTGTGTATAATGCACAATCTGCATAACTGCATATTTATGAGCATGCATGCAAGCATATTTTGAAATGTTTGTTAATTGTTAAGCAAGACAGCTATTGATTACCTACAATTTGCAGTGGCAAATTGTTATAGCGTTGGTTGAAATTTTAACCTTGTTGGTTATAAAGCAACATGTTTATGCAAGAAAATGTTGCATTGTTAGGCTATTGCTAATTATTGCAATGTAATGTAACATCCTTTTTTTTGTTTACATCGGATGCCATTCAAAAATATTAACTTATCTATATCTATATCTATACTACTAAATAAAATTGAAGTGTCTGTTTGTAATATTAAAGTAACCGCTTTTTACTCAATGCACCCGTATCTATACACGATACACATACCGAAATGACATTTAAAAAAATTTTTGTCTGTCTGTCTGTCTGTCTGTTTGATCCGGCTAATCTCTGAAACGACTGGACCGATCTTGACAGGACTTTCACTGGCAGATAGCTGATGTATCAAGGAGTAACTTAGGCTACTTTTCTTTACTTTCGTTTCGGCGTAGGTTTCCCGAAGCGAAGCGAGGGCGGGTCCACTAGTTTTTAATAAAATGAACTAATTTTTTATGATAAATATAAAACTACGTAAATTTTTAAAATGGTTTGTGGAAAAATAAACACTGGAAAAGTGTTTTGTGTGAGCCATGTGTGATATTTGTCTTCACATCAATGAAGATATTATTATGTACTTTTATAACATTTTTGGTAATACATTCAGACTATATGATATTTAAAAATATTTTTTGTCTTTCAGTGTACGGACTCAGCTCAAGAGGTCGTTTCCATAGGCCACGGTCCCATATCCCTTGGCAGTGTGCGTATCCAGCAGATGGCGTGCGCGGAGAAACTGGCTTTATTGCTCACTTACGATGGAACTGTGTACGCAGTGCCTTATGACACGATGATAATGCATACATTGCCAGGTATACCACTTTGATCTTTTGTTACTTTGGCGTTTGTTCTAAGTCTCTAGTTACA
>LGAG01000388.1:582231-602069 GCA_001278395.1 Lerema accius
AGTGGATATCGTTTACTTGTACGATTAGTGCGCACGGTCGGAAGTTAAATAGTTTAAAGTCTATACCAAAAATCAAATATTTTAAGTAGGAAACTGTCGGGTAGGTTCTTCAGGTGTATATTATGAACTAATAGGTTGGAGTTATTTATTAAGAAGAATGAACAAGTTGGAAATCTAGAGCTCAGCAAACATCACTAGTTAAAAAATGCCTATGACGCTATATAAAACCGAACCCGACAGTGTTTTTGTGTTTAACTTCCGAACGTGCACTCGATGTACCTTTTGCAAGTTGTTAATAACGTGTGCTCGGGAACGTGGTGGTTGAGATATCTTGCGGATGTTGAGTCGTAGCTCTTGATGTTCGCGGTTCGATGTTCGGATGTTACGTGTTAGTCGTAGTAACAAAGACTATTTTTGTAAGGCAAACCAATGCAGTGAATAACGGTCTCGTTTTACCTTTTAAGAGGCTCGCTTTTAAACAAATTCGGTAATATTTTTGAGGACTTTTATAGATGTCGTGACCACCATGCTTCATCTCGGAGACGGGGATCTAACTCTTAAATATAATTTTAATACGATAGTGGATAATCTCCTGTATTTTATCGTGGTGTATGTCAAACATTGAATAACAATATTTTCAGAAAAAATATCGAAATAGATTATAGCAAGTTTTAAAATCGCATAGCTTCACTACAATAAGTTATTATGATTCTTCCAAATAAATCAATGTAAGTTCCTTGCTTAAAGAATATCTCACAAGCTGTAATGAAAAGTAGTTCGTGCCACCAATTTTAAATATTAGGTATTCGTATTGAATATTAACGGATAATTAATTACGTTATAGTACTAATTCAGTGTTCATAAAATTAAAGCAATTATGCAAAATTACGAATTTGACAAAAATAAAAACAAATTGTATTTATTTGAGAATAAACTCATTTTTTTATTTAACAAAATAGTGTAAGTGCTAATAATGCAAGGAGCAGTTAAAATACTGTATGGAATTACAAGCAATTTTACAAATAATAGTAAGTACCAATATCTCATCTTCCAAATATTAGGTAAATTTCATTTTACGTTTATCATAATACTCATCGTAGAATACCATACTCATGATATTTCATGTCCTCGGACCATAAATGGCACTTTTAATAATAATTTAATATGAAAGTTTTTGTACTAGGCGTTTACATCGATTCAAAGGTGTCTATATAAATGTTGAACTTTCTTATATTGTAAATGTAGATACAATGTAAGTTAATGTTATTGAAGGAAGTCGCGGCTTGCTCTTCTATATAGCATTCCATCCACGGCATGGTTGCTCTGCTTACGCTTTGCTCAGTTTATTATTGTAGCGAGTGTATTACAATGTGGTCTGTAATGCAAGCTCACCTACTATTGGGCCATTCAAATATTTCGTAGCCAGTATTTCATTTCTAACACCCACGTCCTTGTGAGAAAAAAACGAAGTTCTTTTTTTATATAAAGGTTGAGATTTTCTTTTATAATTTTTGAATGATTTGTAATGGTTTGAGGATTATAAGCGCGTTAAACTTTTCTTGAAGACCCCAATCTCAGAAGGGCGTGAACGCCAACGCAGACAAGCTTTATCACATTTCTACACTTTTTCGGTGTAAAACAAACATAACCTCAATTGAAATCCAAATCGGTGATATCTAATGGTCTTACATAATTTTGCCTTAAAACAAATACCCAAAATAAGTGTTTATGTAATATTTGAATGGCCCTTTGTGTATCTGCTTTGTTACCATAAGATTAGGGGCCTAAATGCTATTCCCAGTATGCAGTATGTGTGTCTATTTCTATGTGGTGCAAGTGAATTATTTATTAACAACTAACTGTATTATTAATTTCCAAATTTCTTCCACCGATCGCGACATTTCTGTAGAACTAAGTGTGTAAGTATAGGTTTGGTACATTGAATGATATGAGTCATGTAAGGATATGGGTACTAATTAATAGTGTGCTGCTATATAGTATTAATTGTTCTTGTTTCGACGCGAGTATGAATTCAATGGCGATAGCTTGCCAAAAATTTTGACACGTTTTGTTGAGAATGTTTACCTAAAGTCATTTATATACTTATAATTATGTTTATTACAATTGGCTTTCATTTGGATCGGAGCTTAAAGTGACTGTGATGATACGGTGTTGACTATGATGGTGATCTATATTGATAAGGTTGATAGATAGGAGTTTAAATGGAATGTGCATTTTATAGAACAAACCCTGGAAGCTAGTCATATTGCAATGTGTAGGTGGTATTATATTAAAGTATTTATTGTCTTTAGAGTTTGTGTAATCAGCAAAGTATGGAGACGGAGTTCGATATTTAATCCTTTGCAGTATTATGTTTTATTTAATTAATTATGTATACTGATATTGTATTAAGAAGTCATTTATTATTACAATATATTGTTATATCGCGTGCTATTCTCTTTGTATCACCTATAGTGTAGATATAGAGTGTATAATGAAGATTACCTGTGTTAAAGAATGAATGTGTTACTTCAAATAGCATAATGATTACGAGATTCACACAGATTCATCACAATGAAAAGTAGCAATTTTATTGTATCAGAGAATTATACTTGGATCTTATAATCATAAGTGGCTCGACAAAAATAGCAATAATAATGCATTCATTATAAACAGTCACTCTGTTGTAGAAATCTCACTGTGCTATTGTTCTCATAGTTTTGGTGCTAGAGCTTCACTTAGTGTTAAATTTTGTACTCATGCCAGGCACAAATTATAGTCAATTTGGCTATTATATGATATTGAACTAAACTTTAAATGTTAAGGGCATGATTAAGCCGTTATATTCATTATTCATTCCAGTTATACTTTTTTTAAAGTTTTTTTACACTCAACTGCATATCGAATAATTTAAGGGACATCAAAAAGGTAATTAACTATTTTATCAACAGTTATGAACATAAGATAACCTTCTCATCTACAAGATCTGTAATGTAATTATGACACAATCTGTCCAGTGCAGCTTATTTATTTTCGAATTATGTATACCAGTGTATTAATTTTAATAAACTATTTATTTCAATAATTATGGAGTTATTTTTCTTTAATCTATAATTCCTGTTTATTACTGTCAATTACTATTACTATGAATTCATGGAGAGAACACAAATCAGACAAGCCATAAACCATTTAAAAAAAAAACACAAATTAGACTCAAATGACAACAACTTTTAAATAAGGGCTGAAAATTAAAATTGCAGCAATTTATGCAATATACCACTACATAAACGAAAAAAGAATTCCTGAATTTGAATTACAGTTAAAATAATATTTCATTAAAGAATTTGATGATTTTTTGTTAATTTATTGTTTTAAGTTGTGACCAGAGAGTATTCAAACCTGTCAGTTTCTACTTTTCTTACCACTTGTTCTAAAAAGGTATAAAAGTGGCCTGTTAGCGGAATGCTGACTTCAGCACAATAAAATGACTGATAGATTCTAAATTATTTTAATTCATGCTATATGATTAATAAGATTTCTATGATTTTCTAATCCCATTGATGACTTTAAACATTGATTCGAATAACTAATAAAATAACCATAGGTATTACATGATTTAATGCAGCTAATTAAATATTGTTTTGATAAGATTAAAAAATAAATGGCTTAACAAAAACAAAGTTCATTCTGCAAATTACTTCTTCGCCTTGGGTTTCAATGTGTAGTACAGTATTAAAGCACCAAAGAAGGCATAGGTAGCTTTGGCGGTCTGAAACAAATGAAAAAATAGACATTAAAAATATGTCTTACCATGCATAATTATAAATAAAACAAAAATTTTTAGGAGACCAGGTCCAGATAGTAATGTTATAAATTATACGGACACAATGTGTCCATTTAATCATGTCATGTTAATAATTCTATTTCACAGTAACCAGCTTTATTATTAATTTAATTTATATAGTACAAATCAAAAAATCTACAGCTTTTTCATTACAAACAATTCAATAAATTATGGTGTTTAAATTAAAATATCAATATGATAATAATCTTACTGGAAAAAATGCAAATAATATATTGTTACTAAAACAAGAGTAGTTAACACAAAAGATGACTTGAATGAATATCTATAAGCTGGATGAAAATATAGTTGGTAAAGATATAAATGTACTGTTTGATTAGTATTGATCCTGTGACTAAGCATTTTACTTCCCCATTTACGACAAGTTCAGCATTTGTAGGCAACAAATAAATATATTATTACAAATAAATTACTTACATTAGCTCGGCCTCGGTTTGTCTGGCTGTTGAAATATTTAGAGAGGCCCTTTAATTGGGATTCGTCAACTGCATCACCACCGGCCATTCTACAAAGTGCCAAACAATATTACAGTATGAACATCTAATGAATTTTTACTTTATTTCAATAACAATTTTAATTAATGGTTATTACCTGGTATTTGAAGATTGTAAGACTTATGTAATTACAACCTCAAAAGCACAGTAATACAGACAGGCACAGTACAGTAGAACAAAAAGTTATCGAATCGGCTGATCGAATGACGTTGACGTTTGACACTTACGTTCCGTTTCCAATATATTTTTGCTAGGAGATTGGTGATTAAAAGACGAAGAAAAAGTCGAATTGGTTAAATAATTGATTTATAAAAGAGAATCATAAATAACAGGAGAAAAATTATGAATACTAAAGTGTGTTACAGACAGTGGATATGGAAGCACTCTAGTTAAATGAACACAAGTAAATATAATATAAAAGTATAATCAATTAATTATTAACCGAATTCTACTTACATTATATTTTTATTTGTTTAACAAGCAAAGTTTTTAATTACAAATACACAATTTAATTTTGAAATACAAATACACAATAGCAAATATTATTATTTTCGTCTTAATCGGTGCCATAGTAATAATAGTACGTTTTATAAAATAGTTGTCCTACCCACCGTTACACACCTAAGATGATTTGACGGGGCTTTTAATTTTATGCTTAATGTTAGTTGTATTATTGTTTTTCTAATATCATTAATTGTAACTACTTAATTAATTTTGCGATTCACGGTAGATGTCATACGTTGGCTGGCTTACAATTTATTTGAAGAACATTACACTAATGAAATACGATAACCATATTAAAACAAGCTATATTTTTGGGTAGACTAATAAAACTTCTCTTGTATCAGTTCAAAGATGCCCTTGTTATCCATATTTTTGCATACTTACTTCAAACCAGTGGTAAGGGTACCTTTTTAGGAATGTTACTTCTTTTAATGCCTGTTGTATACGGATGATTAAACGGAAAAGATCGATCGAGAGTCGAAATCTTATTGAAAACATCTTGCCTGAAAGTGACAACCAACTTTATTAATAATGTTCCAATAAGTAATGTAATGTTCAAATAAAAGTAAATATAAATTAAGAAAAGCCATTTAAATAGGTTTAAATACTCACCTTTAAGATAAAATATTAATTATTTACTTATTCCGAAAAACATTCATTTTGTTTTCTTCGGTGAAGGGCCTTTGAATAATTTATAATAAACATAATAAACTGCAAGCAGCGAATAGGTTGCTTTCGTCACCTGCAAATCAAAAGTTTATGTACCGTATTTCATTTTTATACTATTACTAAAACAAAAATATTCATGTGATAGGTAGGTAGGTCTAACTAATTGAAGAATAACGACCGTATTGACCTCTTAAGCTGGCCACAAATATCCCCATTCCGGATACAAAATTACTAATAAGTACTGAAAACTGAATGAGTGGGGTTGAAACTCTCAAGGATAAGTTGTGCCAATGCAAATATCTCAAAAACAGAAAGTCTGATTTCAGTTTAAAGTTCAGTACTGGATGAAAAAAAATTGGATTCAGAACCTGAATTCAGGATTAAGATTCTTAACGTATGCGTTCCTTGGATTTTCGACCTTTCGGTAGCTTTATTGTTGATGCATGCGTAATTATTTTAAATCTACCTAATAGAATCTCAGTTCTCATACTATGACTTGTAAGAAATTAATGATACTAACGTTTGCTCGACCTCTGTTGGTTTGGCTGTTAAAAATACGGCTTATGCCCTTTAAATTGGGATCGTCTTCTACGCCTCCTGCCATACTGATCTATTGAATTAAGTATGGAAGGTAATTTCTTAAAATCCGAAAGACAGAGTCCGATTTTACGCAAAAATTAACCCTTTTGCCACATTACATTTTCTTCCTTGATCTAATTTGGTTTGTATTTACATTGTTCTATGAATTTGTCAAACTGTGACATATTCAATTAAAGTCAAACAATTTGTAGACGATAATGAATTGGCCAGTAATAGAGCAATAAAAAAATAGTACCTAAATCACTCATAACAGCTGAAATACCGTTTAAAATCTCCAGCATATAATATTAATCTATGGTTTATTTTTGTCGAATAGAAACTGTAAAGTTCAAGGGCCTATAGCATAAAAAATTACATAAACAACTAAACAATACCAAATCAGTGGCAACAAAATAAACTGCAGATTTTTTATAAAATCAGTATATTAGATTTCACATTTTATATACAAAAACTTATACTTAAAGTACTCAGAAAAGCATTTGGACTTATAAAAAATATATGGACTAGTATTCAATATAAGGAGATATTTTATTAAAAACAATCCAATTGTTCAGGCAAAAAAGTTTTCGTAAATTTCTTATCATCCCATACAAAAATCGATTCTCTATTATGTCATGATGTGTAAAATTAAGTACATTTCTTTGAGCACACCTTTGTTAAATTCTTTACTAATCATTCCTTAAAAATAATAAGCATAATACAAAATATTTTGTCAGTATCACTGCATTCACTACATGACAATGTCCTTGCGGTCACAGGCGACAATCACAGCTGGGTTTGGGTCAGTTGATTCATATAGAAGGGGCTATTTTGCACCAGTCCCTGCAGTCATCTATATTTATACACCTGGCCCAGAATGAACAAGTCCATAGATAGCACATATAGTCTATATTAACATATCTTCTTCCCAATCTTCTTTTTCTCTTTCCGACATTGATATTTTGGGTTGCGACAGCTGTTTCAGTTCATTTTGTGTCCGCGGAGGAATGGGGTTGTCACTGAGGTCCACATACTCGAGTGCTCGCGACCTGGCTAATCTATCCACATCCACTTCTGTGAAATGAAACAAAATTCTTATAAATTTGGATTCCATAAAGCAGTCATACCCTAGTGGTTTGAACATTGATTAAAAAAGCAATGCAAATGTTGCTTGCCCTTTAGATTGTACTAGACATTAAATATTATTAGCCTTAGATTGAGTATTGGTAGATAACATTGCAAGAAAATTAGAAAGTCTTCTTTTTAAACTAAAAAAATATGCCCATAGGTATTTTGGAGAATGGACTAATTGTATCATATTTAAGTAACATAATAGTATAACTATTAAATTTTAGCCACTAAAACTGTAAAAAGATTTGCTTAACATTTACTATACAATTAATCAATTGTAACTATGCTTTAATTTGCTGATGTTGCAAAATAAATATAATTCACAGGCTATTTACCTTTAAAAGAATATTAAGTAATAAATAATGTACCAATGATTTGGTTGTGGTGAGCCAGCAGTGTGTGGAGGCTGGGGCACTGGAAGGTGATGTACGGCAATGCCACAAACGTGTTGTGTGAGATGTCCAGCCGCTCCAAGCAGGCCAGTGTGCACAACTCATCGGGAAGTCGCGCCATTTGGTTGTTGGATAGGTTTAATTCTGGAAAAGTAGAACAATATATTGATTATAATAATTCAGGTTTACAATGTCAAGGCAGCATTTAAATATCCTATAATTATTGATGATGATATTAAGATAGAGGTGTAAATAACTATCTTTATGCTTCACTTAAGAGGGCCCCACTAAAATAATTGCAGTGCTATGTTGTAGTGTCATTAATATTACGAGGTATATTTCATTCTCCTTATAAGAATCTGATTAATAAAAATGTTCAATATGGTTATGAGATAATTAAAGCTTTTGATAACTAACCTGTAATTAAACTAAATTTAACTGTAAACTTTGGTGGTATTTTAGTGATGACATTCCCACTGAGATCACAGCTCTTGAGCTCTGTGTGTCGCATCAGGTGATACACTGCATCAGGCACTTGCATGAGTTGACATTCTGACAAATCTGAAACAATTAGTAACACATATTTGAATTATAATTATTATAACTTAAACCTATCCATTTTCAAGTCAAAAACTTGAACCTACAAGTTAGCAAAGGCTCATTGATTTTATCTGAGTTAGTAAGACTATTAAATTTTTGAATAATAACAGTGGAAATTCTTACTATTAATAAGTTTATTTTCATGAAATATTTATTATATAATAAAGCTAGTACTTGTAGATGTAACAGACAGATATAATTGCAGTACAGTTGCACATCTTGGAGTGTACTAGTACCATTTAATAGATACTTAGTAATTGTAAAATATTGGCTATCTTTTATAAAAACCTTTTGGTTTGGTCAACAATGGCAAATATTAAAAACCAAATTTAAATCACCTAGTGTCTGTGTTTCTTGCGCATTTTCGCACCTTAAGATCACACGAGTAACTGCGACTGCCATATTAATGTACACGACTGGTTGAATAACGTTAACTTCTAAAGAACTTAACTATAAACATCAAAATCAGTCCCACTTGTGCTAGTCCGAGAACTACTGCGCAAAAACGTATTTAAAATACTATACGTCGGACTATTTCTATCCAGAAAATATAGTCCAGAATGAATCTATTATTAGCTACTGCTCTCCTAAATAGAAATTACGGTTGTATATCATTTAGCAAGAGTTATAGAAATGTACAAGATTTTTCATCGATTTTACTGTATTGAAATATTCCATTGATATTGAAGGGAAAACTGAAACTGCCCTAAATTAAACTGATATCAAAATTTAGAAAGTAATTCCATTTTACATAAGAAAATTAGATTTTTTTAGGTTACAATCACAAAACTCAGTATCACGTATCAGATCAGTCTACGGAATTCTTATTATGACAAGACAAATCAAACAAGTGAAACAAGACACTTGACATTGACAGCAGAGAACAATGTATTGACAGTCCATGTGACATTTTCTTTTTTTTATTAAGGTTTATGGCTTGGATACGAGTCCTTTAAGCCAAGTGACATTTTCTTTCTGTATATTGTGCGCAGATTATGTAGTCTATTGAGGACAGAGTACAATCTTATTATACAGAATATAATATTAATAAACATTGTCACATTGCAGTCTTCTTGCAGTTATTCAGATCACTGAATTTGTAAATTTTCAGGTTAAAAAAAGTTACACGGTAGTTATTTGAATCAAGATTATAGCTTAGCATCTATATTATACGTATTGTTAGTATAAAATTGAGTGGTTTATGTATACCTCGTTTTTTTCGTTGTGATTTAAAAGGTAAACAATCTTACAGTCATAGAATAATAACACATTCTAAGCTTACAGTGTCTTTTTTATGTAATTATCGATTTAGAAATAAGACAGACAGAAATTAAAAAAACTTGAAATGTAACAATAAGGATAATAAACATAGTATAAAATAGAATAAGTGTACTAGCATTTTGATTTCTACCCTAGTGAAAGCTTTTAGTTAACAATATGAATCATAACGAAACGACGTCCACATTTTCCTTGTAACCTCAGTAAGAGGTTAAATAATTATTATGACATGACTAATCATTAATAACGAAATGTTTATAATTATACTTACTATTATAGTTATGAATGTAGGCTTTAATAAAATCTGTACAAGGATGTACCTATATCGGACCATGACCTCTGTAGCAAGTTTACTACAATATAATAATAATGGAAGATATACCTTACGTTTTGGGAGATGAAGACGAAATCGACGATAATTTTTATTAGTCATTTAATTTTTATGTTACATGTTATTATTTATTAATTAAACAGTCAAATACCTTATATTATTATCATAAATTATTCGTTATATTTTTTTCTTCTTTAAAAAAACCCTTGAAATCTAAGGATACAAAATAGAATAAGCGTAACTGGCGTATTCTTTTTTAACTTGGTGAAAGTTTGTAGTTAACAATTTATGAATCATAACGTCTCGGCCATATTTTCCTCATAACCTTACCCATGGTCCAATAACAGGTTATGACTAAGCTTTTAAAACGAAATCTTTATATCCTATAATATAGGTATGTATGTAGGTTTTAATTAAATTTCTGCAAGGAAGTATGTCGAACAATGACCTCCGTAGCAAGTTTACTACATCATGGAAGTTATCTATACGTTTTGGGAACAGGAAACTACCGCTTTTTCTTTTTTATATCTTGATGATTACCCTGCATCCAGTTTGCTGGTTTCATTAATGAAACTTAATTTATTAAAATTAAAACTAAATTATTAATTTAAACTAAAATTAATACCTACTCTTTAGGACTTATTGTGTAATTCTACGATCATATCCCCAAATTTTTATATGTGACTGTTGATCCTAGTTTAGTTACTGTCGTCCTCTTGTTGCAATTTATCAAGTTGCATCAAATAGCATAGAATTAATTATGACATCTTAATTATTAAGAACAACACGCATATGCCAAACCATTTATCATAGAGTAGTTTAACATCTAGCTCGTAACGCCACGCCATTCGCTGCGCAAAAGCACACTTCTCCAAATAACTACAAATAACGCACTAATATTAGGAATTGCGACTTGCTATGGTAGCCTGGCCAAGAGCTTTTCTCGGGAATATGTAAGGTCAAACGAACTATTTTTGTACCATTTATTTGTTCACTAACGGAACAAATGTTTATTGGACTTAGATTTTGTAATCTAGTATGCAGCTATGACAGATAAATTAGAACTATTTATTTAGAAATTTTTCTAAAAATCTAAAATTATATAAATTTATGCTTAATTGTCTTTCATAACTGTGCTTTTCTACATAAACTGTATTTCTGTACCTCCCTACTCGTATCATTGAAATAAAGTAGCTACATAAAAAACCATTATTTAAATAATTTATTTATTGATTTAATGGTTGATCAACCGAATTACGAAGGTTTATAAGTCTACCTGTAATTCAAGGCACTAAAATGAACATAAATTACTCCTAATTGATGTGGATTCATTAATTAAACATTGTATTCTTATTTACACACATGTGTTAATTACGTATTTTAATTAATGTTAATTTCTGAATATACACATGTAGTTATAGCAAATTAATCCGTAGTTAAGTGAACAAAGGCCGCAATATCTGCGTTTAAGCCTGGCTGGCCGGCCTCGATTAGTTTCACAATTTTTACGCTATATCTTCATAAAATTTACGAAACGAGAACGCAACCGAGAACACCTATTTAGCTTACGAAAGTTTCAAGACTGACACAGGCAATTATGTTAAAACTTCAACCCTTACAGTTAGATTTTAACTATTAATAATACTTATTAAAATATAGATACCTACATCGTTTCTATGTACCTATTTAAATAAGAGCCCATAACTCTCATAATTCGATAACTCTACAATTCTAGAGCATTTGTGTTTGGTATGATAGCAAAATGTAGAGTTAATTTATAAAGAAATATTTAATATTTAATAGATAATAATAATAATAATATACTTAATATAATTACTTAAGTAATTGTGCAAATATATGGTAGCATGACCGTGTTTCGCGATTACACTTATGTAACCGCAATTATTAGACTATGAAATATTTTTAATGATACTGTTGCTAATGGAAGCTAATTATGAGTATCGTGAAATCTGTACTTGGATGACTCATTTGTAATGATGACAATGCATCTTTGAGCCTGCATTCCACACGTTATTCCACACGTCATTACGACCAGATGAGAGGTTAACAACATACAAAAGAGAATGACGAATGAGGGAATTGTGTCGTTTGCAAAACGTGCGACGAATTATGGTAGTTTAGTTTCATATTGTTATAATAGAGTTGCTCGTATTGTAAGTTGTGAGGTCTTCCTCAAATTTGCTTGTATATTTACTTACATTTATAACGCCTATGTTTAGTTATTTTTAATACACTATACTCGTTGCATGAATTGCTTACCTAAGTAATTTTATACGCAATTTACCAAGAGACATGTACGCAGGAAGTTTTAGAAAATCGTAATTAAGCTACTGTTGTATCTTCAACCTTTAAAAAGACATTAACTAGAAAGTGGGATAAATCATTAAGTCATCTTAAACCGTTTTTTATCTCTTTCTTCGTGACTCACGCACGTAAAACCTACTGGACAGTTTTGTAGCGGTTTTCCTTGTATGATATAGGTAGAAGTATTATTATACAGTAGGTGTAGTGGATGCTGTATTAACAGTGAGGGATCACTTTGGCAAAATCTAACAAAGAATCTATAACTGTCGTTGGTTACAGATCACTGCATACGTTTGTTAAGGACTGTCTATAAATTCTATGATGTCGAATGAGTTATTCTGAAGTCCTAACAATAATTGGGCGGTTCGCCAACAGTCAGTTACATGTCAAACACTAATTGTTACGTCTTGTTGCTATAGTTAATGCTCTTTTGCAATAAATCAATATTGACTTCAAAACAAAAGGCCAACTGCTAAGCAACAATTATAATTAAAGCTTCAGACAATAATTTAAAAATAGGCTCAAATATGAAAAGTTTTTGCATTAAGTATCTTTTTATGTAATTAAAATATCAAAGCTTGTAGTGTCACTATCCTCTAGTGCCACTCATGGAACACACTCATTTGGAACATACTTCGAATAGGTTTGTTGAATTAAAAATCATTCTTTATCTTATGTAGTTGAAACTCCGGGAATGATTATTTATTTAGATAGGTATATTTTTTAGAATTTCATATAGACTCAGTAATAGATATCAATAAATAGATTTAGAACAATAATTCCACTGTAGCCTTCGTAAATCCGCTCTGTGTAAGTTATCACAACATATGATAAACATTATACGTTATTATGCAATATCAAACGTATAGAGATACATAAACATAATATACGAGTATAGGCAGCTAGATACGAGTACATATGAGTACAGTCATCTGTAACTAGTTAATATCATCTTTGTGATCATTGATAGAGGTTACATGAGCGAGTTTCCTGTTTGACTGCATGGTTGGGTGACTGTACAGTTCGTGTTGAACACGAACGGTTTATGATAGCCTGGTACTTTTAATGCCTGTGACTTTGAATTGTAGCCGCTTGTCAAATATTTGAAGGTTAAACTAACTTACTTGCTACTAAAGTTCTATCGTTAATGAATACGTCCGTAGACCGAACATTTTATTTTAATAATTTTTTCTTCGTGATTTTTAAGGTTGCCTAATCAACCAGGATTTAAGTTAAAGTGTCGCCTCGTCCATCCTGTTGTCGTCGGTCTAGTTCAAAAATGTTTAGTTAGAAGTTGTAATTTGTAGGTACCTACCTAATACGAGTAAATAGGATAACTACGGAACCCTAAAATTACGCACTTGGCCTTTTTACTGTTTAGTTTGTAAAATACTCTGTTGATGTCGTATCTTAACAGTAAGTTTTTTTAATGAAGGTCGACGTTACGTAGCTAGAGTCGACTCTACCATGAATACAAAGCATATCTAATCCAAGTTTATAAAAATTAAATTCAATATAATTTGACACACTTACATACCAACTAACTAAATGCCTTAGTCAACAGAAGAATGTAGAGATTATTACTAACCAATTTTTTTTTCATATTCGCTCGTGCGGCATGGCATTTGAAATAATTTTATAAATTACAATAAATTCCAGGGTAATTGTATTCTATGACTTATCATAAGTTTTATAGCGAAATTATTTTGGTGAAATACTTGTTTAACGCCCTTGGACAATCAGAGATAACAAAGGTATAGAGATCGTAAATGAGTGCGCTTAAACTAAAGATTAACCTGTGAACCTTTGTCGAGGTTTAAAGGTCTAAATATCAGGTAAGGCTGTAAGGCAAGCGCGTTTGCTACTTATTTTTACAAAAAAAAAACATTTACGTACTCGTATGTATTGCAAAACCACCTAAGTCACGTCTGCTAGTATCGAAACGAATTTAATAACGGGTCAAGGTCACAGAGTTCATTGACATTTGGTAACTATAACACAATATTGAATTAGACACGTTCTATTTTCAAATGTACGTAAATGATTTGATAAAGTCTATACTTTATCAAACGTCTATAAGTTTGATTGTAATGTAGGTAACGTTATTGTTAGATAAGATTGCATTCAATAAGCAATTACGCGTGAAGTAGTTGTAAACAATGATTTGAATATGTCTGTTTGGAAGACAAAGCCATATAGTTTGTAACTTCTTTTAAGGGTTTACATAATAGCTTTTTTAATTTAATTTGCTGGCATAAAAACAAAGGAAACCTGGCTTAAGTGGTTACCATCGACTATAGATATTAATAACACAAAAGGCATCACCGATGCGTTGTTAGCTGAAAAGCAAGTACGAACGATTGCTGCTAGAACTGTGTTATATATTTTTTAATCCAATGTGCATTTATACTTAGGAAAACGATACACAATAAAGTACATAGATAGGTAACTGTATATTTTTTGGACTAGGTACTTTTCCTTATGTTCCTTTTTCACTGTTTCAGATATTACGAAAATTCCTTAGTTTTTGAATTTACGGGTAGGCATACAATTTCCTGCAACTGACCTAACTGTCTATTTTCCTGGGCATCTTCACAGCGGCCAACGACTCTGACGATGGCTCTTCCGGCGAGCCGCGCGCAGATCAACATGGCAGGAGCCCGCAGGTTTCCTTCCTCCGCCTCTGCGGGCGTCGCTCCACCGTCGTAATCCGCTGGAGGCCTCATCACTGCACTTGGCTAATAGCTATCAGGTAATACCACTGCACTCCTGTATCTAAGGTCACTGCTATCGATCGCGACAGTCAATCTACTACGGATCACGAATGCTTATGCTCATACACCACTCCGAAACGCGAGGCGCCTGGGTGAGCGGCAAAATGTAAAATTCGTGCGCCGCGTCCGCAACCAGCCTTTATATCTTCGCCAAAACAAAGAAGCGTGCTCCAAGACGGAGACGGCAACAACAACAAATGCCCGTCTCGCTCGCACTGTCTGCTGCGCAGTTGACGCAGGTTAGCTTCTCGCGGAAACACGCGGAAAATATACGAGACAAACAGTCAAATTCTGACAAAGAACTTACCCTTCCTGATTGTATAAACAGCGGGATGACCTCGAAGTCCCCGAGCTCATTTGCTACATTTAAACCATCGATAGCAGTGGCTTATCATGTCGATTTGTACCATTATATTATAACTATTCATATTACGGATTAAATTGATTACCGTTACTTGCGTTCAATGTGAAAGGATGTACTTCATGGTCGTATAATTTCCAGCCTACTTCATAACGAAGCATCATGGAGTGAGCAGTGTGACTCAATATTGCCGACACAAAAACTTGATTGCGGTAGTTCGAATTATTTCACACATTCGCGCTAGTGTAATCCTGTTAATTAACTAAGTGAAGACTATCATTAAAAGCTAATATAAAAAATAACATGTGGTATGGTAGTTTTGTAATAAATGCAGCTAATATTATAATTAAGTTGGCATAGCAACTGGCAGCTGTGGTGAGCTTATTATTGACGTAAAACAGTCTTAAATGATGCTGCGCATTATAGATAGTTTTTGTATGTATATTTTTAGGAAACGTAGAAGATAAGTGTTTGGGTACTTCACAAAGGAACATAATATAACAAGTAAGTACATTGGATGCCTTTGGTCCTTTCTTTCTTGTGTGCCGACAACCTGTGTGATGCTTTCGGAGTTCGTTACTGGTCGATTTAATTTAATAATTTACTTTAATAAGTTACTAAAAAATGGATAAGTATATCCAAAACTAAACTTAGCTTATTTCAGAAAATCTCAAAAACAAACTCAGCATAGGTAACTGATTTACAAGTGTAAGCTGTAAGTGTATAGCGGTAGTTCTATTTATCTGACACGTATCTGCGGATATTATAAATCAAAGACACGCTATCTGCGTTTCATAACGTAGTACGGACAGACGGCATGACAATATAAAATAGTGCTACATTACCAGTTGCGTCAATTAGAAAAGTTTGACGTGCATGCAATGTGTTCGTTCAACGCACTGTTTTAGTGTCTTGGCCAAACAGAGACGCAAATTTTCAACTTTGACTAACCTTGAACGCCTGCCAACTCTGTGTTCCCGAGTCCCGTGCTCCGATTAAAATCTGTGTATATTTATTAAAAGAGGAAACAAACATTTCAGAAGATATTAACGGTTTTACTACGCCACTGTTAGTAAATAGACGCGGAAAAACCTTAATTTTGCGTGGAAATTTCCTTCGTAAGATTTGTACACATATTTCTACACGTTGAAAATAGCCACATGTGCGATGCTCTTTGTAGGTAACCACAGCTAGAGTATTCTATAATGACTGAATGTTGCCGCTGCGTAACTCTCAATCAGTCTTCGATTTATCAACACCAACCAATGCATTTTTTCCTTTTTGTAGTAGTTCAATAATTTATCTTTTGAGACACCAAATATCGAATCATCTTGGCATCTATGTAAAGATTAGTTAGAAACAAAGCTATGAAGATGAAAACTAATTAGTAGCCGAATAATTAAGTAGTATTTCCGATTCTTATCATTACAAAGACGACCTTGTGCAATGCGACTTGGTCCCAATATGTCAACTTCCTACTGTCGTGGCCTACTTTGTGCATCAGAGTTATTTTGTATACTAACTTTACTCACCTATGAGTGGAAATATTTCATCATCTGTTATAAAGTTTCAAGTGGGTAAACTGACTGTAAACGCGTATTATGAAATGGTCTCATTTGATTATTCATACTACAACATCGCTTCAAGTAGCACCTATCACCATCTTACATGACTAATGTCTTATGTGCAATAGAATTTATAATAAAGTTACTAGCGGAATTGCTTTCTATTACGTATCTATTTAGTATAGGCACAAGCTTATACTAAATTAACATGCATTATTTATAAGTTAGCGTTAATTCTACGGAATAGACAGAGAATTCTAAACTTGTTCAATTGTAAATTGTATTTAATGAAATATACGATACAAAGGAATTGAGCATCCCTTTGTTAGGCATTATGTAATCGGCAATCTTCCAATGTTCTTGGCAATCTCTTCGGATGTAGGCATTGTTCACATGCATTTCTTTCGGTCTAATTTGGCGTATATGTATACATTTGTATGAAGAAATATAATTGAATTTATTTATTTATTGTGTAACTTTTGATTTTGATACCTACTTTAAAAATTTACTTTATTAGCTATTTCATTCATTCTTTGGTTTACGCATGAACAAGCAGATTTCGAAAACAAGTTGTTGCGTTGCGTGTCGCACACGCGGTCGTGACGCACAATATTTCCCGCCATAATTCGACCGCTGACATTTCCCAGAAGTTTTTTCATCGCCGAAAGTTGAGGATCCTTTGTGCTATTTCAGGAGAAGCTGGACGACCGCCAACTCTCCAAACGGACATTCGACGCAGTTCAATACGCGCTCAGGTCTTTGATCTGGGTTATTTTATCGTACATTAGGTTTGAAATATATCTTTATTGAAAATTCGGTAAGGAAATCAACCCATCTACGGAATTTTTCCTAGGTACTGTTGGGCACTTCTTTTCCTGTTATACTTGCCTTGAGTCAAGCATAATTTACAGCGCTGCATGTGAAAATGAAAACATTAACGTACAGTCATAGATTTGTTTACGCGTAGGTATATTTGTCGGTCTTAGTGCTGAGTGTACAGTTTAATGCCAGGAAAAGGAAGACTACCACAATAGTGCCTATTCATGCTTACTTAAGTAGTATCCTGTTATCACAGGTACTTACTTAATTGTGAACCGTGGGGCTTCGCTGATCGGATTAATGTGAAGTCCTGAGAGTCAATCGCTAGACAATTACATTGCGTTTGTCTACTTTGACAAAGGTACTTGGAAGGTAATGTAAATAAATTACAATTGTATTTTTTCCTAACAAACTATTGCGTAGAACTGCGCTGACTGTAGGTAGGTTAAACAAATAACAATTTTTCTTTCAGTTTTAAAATCGACTTCAAATATTTCAAAAGCTAAAGTATTTTTCAAAATGTAAATACACATTTTATACAACGCAATATGAATGTTTTTAGTTAGATGTTTGTTTTCAATTTGAGACAGAAAATGAAGTAAACATTTACGATGACGCTGCTGTATATTTAACGCACAGAATTCAGACTGTGAGTATTTGGGTCTTTCTGAATTGTTACAGGCTTACTACAGAGTTTCAGAAAAAATAAATAAACAAAGCATTATCGTGAAGTAGCGCCTACTATATTGAGAATGAAAATATTTACTTGCGGATACGGTTTTTAAATAACTCTTTTTAATAATCAATGCGTCTCTACTTGGAATAAAAAACGTCAAGAAAACAGAGTTATACTTAAAACATTTTCATATCAAAATGATGTTAAGATGAGACTATTTACATTGTTAAAAAGTTAATAACTTTTCATGTAGAGCCTTTAAACGCTACCCGTTCTAACTCTACAAATTCTGCAACGTAGTCAAAATGTGCCTTGGTCATATCGTTACTACAAGAAATATTGTGCAAGGGAAAAGGGAATACATTTTTACCTTAAGCTGATGTAAAAAGAAAATAAACTAGGTCTGTTTGATGATCTATCATCATCTCTTTACAGAAAACACCCCGAACGAGAAAGCACCATCCACTTCTCTAGGAATAATCGCCAATGGTCAATGGATTATATATCCTTTACAGAAGACCGTATCTAAATAGGTTCAGTAGTTCTAGAAATAAATGGAAACATGGTTGACAACCAAACATAGTAAAACGCAACCTGTCAACCTTACGCATAATATACCACTTCCGTTTCATCGTGGTTAGATTAAATAATATTTTAAATATAGAAGACAATATACAAAATGCATTATCAATGTTTTTTTGTTAGCCAATATACTCGTAGTATTTAGGTAAGTAAATTAAATGGGCAATTTAAGTCAAGATCACGTCTGTGGTCTAGATAGAACGCGTAGTGCGGGAAGCCCTTATCTGTGTGTACCTTACCAGTCCTATACCTACTCATAATTATGCAGTTCAAGGTCAAGCGGAAATTCCTATCAACATAAAAGTAGGTATATAAGGTTAAATATTTACTAAGTTTATAGGTATCTTTATGAATAATTTGTTTTAAAAAGAATTCAGGCACGTATGAGTTTGAGATTTGGCGGAGAAGTGCATTGAGCTAAATTTTGTGTTTAATATTTGTTTTACACATTAGCTTTAGAAAATATACTAAACATGCGTGGAAGTGGTAAAAGTTAATTCTCCGAATCTCACTAAAATTGGAAAAATATAACAATAAAAACAAGACAATAATAAAACAATGTGTTGTAGAATGAACAATTAGTTTATTAGTATCAAGTGGGTGGGTCTGCGGCACGTTGCTGCGTGAGTTGTGCCGCGGCGCAGCAATGCAGCATGAGCGCCGTGAGCGCCGCTGCGCGCGCCTCGCCGCCGCCCGCGCCGCTGTCGTATGCGCGCGCGTCCGTCGCTGACAGCTCTTCGCGGACCGCCAGCAACTGAGATGACGAACAGGACAGATGACAGAAATTATGAAGAACGTTGAAAAAATAAATAATGGTCGGTTCTTAATTTTAACGACATGACAACAAAAGCGAAAGAAGAGAAAGTGTATTTGTATGAAATTGTCGTGAATGACAC
>LGAG01000388.1:626598-637569 GCA_001278395.1 Lerema accius
ATATTGTAAATTTTGTTATGTATCCTACTCTACATTTACTATGACATAGTTCAATACACTGTGGATCGTTCAATAAAACGTAACGCAATTCGAGGGGTTGAGGGGGGGTATCTTGTAAAATGTTATGATGCGTTACATTAATAAGAGGGGTATCAAACAAGCTTTACGTAACATTGTATTTTCTATTACCAAAAAACTGTGGAATATAATTATAAATTATAAATAAATGGCAACTTCATTAGAAAGATGGTCATTTGGGTGCTACGTAACGTTTATAGAAGGGGAGAGGTGTACACAAAAACGTTACGGTGAGTTACATGTGGTGAATGGAGGTCCAAAAATTTTCAAAACTTACGATACGTAATACTTGCTATTTCAATATGAGTTAGTAGTAGTTAGTTAGTAATTCAAATACATAATAATTACTTCGACAGATACACGAAATCGTCTCGTGTGCGACGAGCATTACCCGGTGACCTAAAAGATCACTCACCTAAGAATCGCTCTTTCGGAGCGCTATATATAGAGCTCTTAAAAAAGATTCAAAGTGGCCAATCTTCAAAGTCTAGCAATTTGGCGAGCACCCTCGTGTTAATTGTTCATAACCCGTAACTGCTACCACTTGTCTGCGTACAGTAGTCTTAAGTGCTATTCTACAAGTAATTAAACTTTAGACCTTAAAAGGATTTTACCTATTTTTCGGTCTAAGATCAGCTTTGCATTTAAGGGTTGATAAAGGTGAGAAAAAAATCTAGATTAAAATAAAATCAAATTTTGTTATCAGGATATCTAAGAATGATACCTGCTTTAAGTCGAAAAAATGAGTAAATCGAATCGTGTCCTCGTAATTAAGTCTCGTATAATGATTCATCAATAGTTTTCTCTTCTTCATCATTCTCCCACTTTCACTATATTCATCATCTATCGACACGAGCTTATCTATCATACTTTGATATTGTATAGATGTTTCGAGAATGCAATTAACTTGACGCATACGTGAGCTTTACAGCAATTTCCAATCGCAATTTAAATGAAGAATATGACGTTTATGGCTTTTCACATTAATTGATCACTTGTTTACTGACTTAGTTAATAGAACTTGTATTATTCTTTATAGTCTCTTTGATTAAGATCTGTTCTAGTTGTCGTCACCTCTGTGAGGTTCTAAATGCAAAGCTTTCCACCATTTTCGTCTAGAACAGGGTTTCCCGATCTTTCTTTTGTTTAGGCTTCCCGGACTATTAATAATATTTTCATTACCTGTTTACATTACAATATTTTCATGATATGTTTATTACCATTTCAATCAGTTAAATTAAATCGATATCTTTTGTTTTGAAGTCCAACAAAACAGTTTTTTGAGAAAACCGCTGTTTGAATGAAATACTTTATTTTTTTTACGCAAAATATCGATTTGATAAAATATGTTTTTAAATATTTCATGTGTAACGCTTTAAAGTTGTTAATTTACAAAAAAGTGTAATGGTGTAATGTTGCATCGTTATGTTGTTCCCTATAGTAGTGAAATGACGTTTCTTTTTAAGCTGCCGACAACGTGTCCTATATGACGTTTTTTCAACGCACCTACAACGCGTGTTCTCTACGCGTTGTTATCGCGTTCTCGGGTGATTTTGTACATATTAATTGTATGAAGCGGTACAATTGTAAATTTGTTGGTATCCAATTCAAGTGGTTCTCTTGCACGTCAGAGCGCACAGGTCCGAGCTCTCTCGCATAGTGAAAACCCGGCTTAAGAGTGTATTGTAAGAAGAACAATAGTATAAAAACCGGCCAAGTGCGAGTCGGACTCGCTCACGAAGGATTACGTACCATCGTTTATACAACAAAATCATGTTTGTTGAAAAAAACAAATTGTATGGGGACTCTTAAGATTTAAATTTTTCTTTTTTTTTATTATTTGTTGTTATAGCAGTAACGGAAATACATGATTTGAGAAAATTTTAGCTTTCTAGCTGTCACGGTTTATGAGATACGGCCTGCTGTCAGACAGACAGACAGACAGACTTACTTAGTAATAGGATCCCGCTTTTATCTATTCTATACGGAACCCAAAAACTATTACTATTGTTATAGTAGTGACACTCACCTTCGAGCAGCTCGAGCGAAGCGCCCCCTCCCGTGGACACATGGGACACCTTGTCCTCGGTGCCCCATTTAGCACAACATGTTGCTGTGTCACCGCCACCTAAGACAATAAATAAGATAGTTATTTGATTGTTCCAGTATATAATTGGGATGTACTTACACAATTTTTTGATAGTAATCAACTGAATTGAGGACTGTGTATGGATGGATTGATACTTTAGTTAGATTATACTGAACGACTTTTAAGTCTCTCATTAAGGCGGTTTACCATGGTGCATCACCACCATGCATGAAACGGTCATGCCAGTTCCAATGTTTTTGGTTACAATTTATACCTAAATAACTAATAGATTTCAAAATTTCTAGGTTATAGTATGGTGCATGGCCATACATGCAGACTATATGCAGAATTGCAGTAGGAATGCGCCTTATGAAATATACTAATAAAAGGGAAGCTAGCATAAATAAGAACTCACCAATAATAGTGACAGTGCCGTTAGCGGTGGCCTTCACCACGCCGTCCATGAGAGCGCGGGTGCCGCCGGAGAACTTCTCGAATTCAAATACACCAGCCGGCCTATGAGGTAAAGTTACTTTAAAATTGTCAGGGCATGGATGTATCCTCGTAACTAGACTTAGAATATTCTGTACCACGCTGCTCCAGTGCGGATTGGAGGAAGCGTTCCTCACCAATCCAAGTATTGGAAGTTTTTAAGCAGATCAATGGTACTCGACTTGATTTAACGGTCGTCATCTAACGACAATAACCCAGATCGACGACTTAACATGCTTCGGTAGTTCATAACAAAATATTTGATCAACTTCATTTTTATACTGACACTTCAAAAATATATGAATGTTAAAGAATTTGGTTCAATATGCTTACCCATTCCAGACAATCACTTTAGCCCTAGCAATGGGCTCAGCAAACAATGCTCGCGACTTGGTGCCCACGTCAAGACCCATCCAGCCGTCTGGGATACCTTCCTCCATAGTGACTTCACGAGACTGAGGAGTACACATACAAATTATTAATCAATAGAAAGGACAAAAAAAATTGCTGAAAATTTTTTTGGCGTTCAGAGTGCGTTTAAAAAATATATAGCCTAAAGACACTTTCATAATAGGAAACGACTGTTTAACGTACCGTAAAATTTTTGCTACTAGCTGTCAACTGTCAACTTTTCGACCGCACTCTATGTGCTTAACTTCGTCGACCATTTAGGGTTAGAAGTTGTAATAAAAGAGTTATCGAATGTACTTACTTCGGCATTCTCAGCAAACTTGTCAGCAATGACAAAATCAGTAGGAAGATGGAGTTTCACATTGTTATTCTTTGCCTTCTCCACTAGTTTTGTCACTATTTTAGCACCCTCTGGATCATACAAAGAGCTGCCAATCTACCAAAAGAAATGAGTTATTAAATTAAAATTATTACAACTAAAACAATACACAAACCACTAATTACATCATAGAAATTAATAATTTAAATATAAACAGGTAATAATTGTTAGTAAAAGAGAAAAACTTGTCAAGTAAGTAAAAATTGTTTGAAGGCTGGGGGTGCCATAATAAAAATATTGTCCATGCTATTCGCATAGTGGAGACCAATGCAATGACACCTCACATGTTGAAATTTGTCAAGCCATTTGATTCATAGTGTATGCCAATAAAATGGACATACATACAAAGATACATACTTGCGAAAATTATTACCCTCCTTTTGGTTAAGTCAGGTAATTATTAGTAGTATAGAAGCAACAAATGACTCAATAATTTGTTATCATTAAATTTACTTCAGATTTGATGTTTTGATTAAAAAATTATTTGGTATCTAACATAATCATAACATTACATATAGATAACATTATGATATTACATTAAACATGATTATTATGATAACAAAAATGAATTATTTTAATATTATTTCATACAGTACCTTCATACCAGTAGTCTCTTTAAGGAATGTATAAGCCATGCCACCACCAATTATCATCTCATTGACTTTGTCAAGCAGATTTTCAATTAACAGGATCTTATCAGCTACTTTTGCACCTCCAAGTATAGCGAGGAATGGCCTAAAATATTAATCAGTCATAAAATACCTGTGCAATAAATTAAAAAAAAACTTGCTATTTCATTGCAATTTTTGACTGTCATTATTACTATCAGTATCACAATCACTGCCAATATTTGGATGATGTTGAAGGAACAATGCTAGAACTTAGGCAGATTGTAAATGATATGTGAAAGGCCATACATTAATTTTGTGCAAAATTATAATAGTTGTCAACAGAAAAATCTATTGCAGGTTTGTGCATTAATAGATGCACATTTTTTATGCAAAGTTGTAATGACATGTGAAAGAAAACAATACCTTTCTGGTTCATGCAGAGCTTTGGCAAAGTACTGAAGTTCTTTTTTAAGCAGGAATCCACTGGCTCTCTGTTCAAAACCTTCTCCCATCATAGAGCTGTGGGCTCTGTGTGCAGTGCCTTAAAAAAACAAAAGGATAAATGTTTGGTGGATAAAAAAAAGTTGACTGTTCTTCTTTATATCATAATTCATTTTAAAGTTGAATATATCATATATATCAAAATCTATAAATATACATGAAATCACAATGTTCTTTCAAAACTTAAATAAATTATTTCAAATAATAGTCTCATTCATAATCACTGTTGTCTTTGTCAACTATGTAAGTAATTATGTAGACAAATAAGTGTAGTTACCAAAAGCATCATTGATGTAAACATCACCAAGCTTCCTCAAGCTAGCTCTAAAAGCCTTGACTTTTTCTGGATCAGCTTTAACCTTAGCCCCACTGGCATCAACACCTTTCCCCTCTTCTTCCACATGGAACCTGAGGTTCTCTAGCAGGATAATAGACCCTGCTGGTGGATCAGCACAGGCTGCTTCCACTTCAGCTCCAACACAGTCAGATAGGAATGTTACATCCCTGAAAGATTGATTGCAAATGATGCAAAAACATTTACCTTTTCCAAGCTATATAAAACCATCAGAAAAGTGAGAACTTTGGGCTCTCATTAGCTTACTTATTAAGAAGTTTCTTAAGCTCTTCTGCGACCGGCTTCAGAGTGTACTTCAGGTTGGCATTGCCATCCGGTCTTCCCAGGTGTGACATAAGAACCACGGATTTCGCACCCTTTTCCAAGGCATACTTTACGGAGTCCAAAGCGGCCACGATACGCTGGTTGTTGGTGATTACTCCCTCTTTGAGTGGAACGTTGAAATCTACCCTAAAACATGTTATTTTTGGTATTACACTAGTTTGATTGAGAACAGATAATTTTATTATAGCAATCAACTAAAATTTTGACACTTACCGCATTAATACTCGCTTACCACTTAAGCTGAGAGCGTCAATGCTAAGTTTGTTAAGAGCCATTGTTTTCTAAAATCACCTGCTTTAATATAAACTTATTTAAATTATTTGCCGACTTCCTCTTGATATTCTTCAAATTTTACCAATTTATCTTGACAAGCAGTTTCACCTTGAATGTGTCAAAAAGGTCAAACTTACTTGCCATAATTAAAATTCGGGATATGGACTATAATAATACTTATGATTTAAATTTATTGTTACATTTTGAATTTGTTTAAAATATTTTTGTTATTATTGCCCAAATTTTTTATTGACTAGTCGATTAATTCGAGAAATACTTCAAGATGATAAATAAACTTCAACGTGAAAAGAAGCGACAGAAAGCGGGAGGTTCTGTATTACGGCGTCATGTTGGTATTACTGATTGCTCTTCGCGAAATATGCACGCATTGGGACGCTCGGATTTAGAATGTTCTTTGAAAATCTACGTTGAATTTATAGAAACTACATCAGTGAGTGAAAAGTTTTACAGTACACGTGTTTGCAAGTGTTACTTACGTTGTTGTTCTGAGTGTATTAGTGATTACATTGGGTGACGAACAAACAAAAGAAAAGTGCGTCGAAAGTTGGAAACATGGTGCCGCTAGGGCCGGGGCCTGGCCATCCTGCCGCACATCAAACGCTTGGTGGGCCCTCGACTAATCTGTCCGGTCCAAATTCGTTGTCACAGAGCGCTCCGCAATCAAATAAGTCGTCAGTGGCGGTAAGATTAACATAATTTCACGGATTTCATAGATTTGCGTCAATCTGGCGGGTCGCACATGTTTATGTAACTTCTTGTGTGAGCACGTGCGATTTGGCGCTAATTTTGATATTGATTTTCAGAAGCCGAACTACACACTCAAATTCACTCTTGCCGGGCACACGAAAGCTGTGTCGTCGGTAAAATTCAGTCCAAATGGTGAATGGCTTGCGAGCTCCTGTGAGTAGCATATGATTCGTTTTATGTACTATTAGTTATCAGTAAACAATCAGTAAGTTTATGAACATTTTATTGCCAGTAGTCGCCTTGACGCGCAGAACTTGCCTGTTGTGCGGCAGTGTTAATATGCCACGAATAATTTAACTAAACGGAAATCGCTATATCAATATCGGTTTTTACGTTTTTAATTTTAAGTCATTCATATGTATTAACTATTTAAATCACGATAATATGTTGTGTTTATAATAATATTGATGACAGTTTCAATAAAGACTGATAATATGAACTTTTGGTGTAGCATTTGGTATTCAGTTTTAAGCAACAAGTCACATATTTGTGAAAATTGTGCCCATTGAGAAGTAGGCCATGCACAGAGTATTGTGTTAATTGAGCAGTTGGGCACAGTATGTTAGCAACCTTACTGACTAGTCAAATTATGTTGCAATACTTTACAACTATCACAAAACTTTACTACACATTCAAAGGTACCCCTCCCTAACTAATCTCAGAAAAGTAAATTTAATTAAATAGTATTTAACTAAATGGTTTAAGACCTAAGTAATAGTAATTTGCATTTTTCTGATGCAACAATTGCAATGTCAAATGTAAAGTGTATTGCATAATATACAAAGAAAAAATAAAGAGAATAATATTAATGTTATTACTTTGACTAAAACTTGCTATTAAAATTAATATCAAATACTGTAAGATTAAATAGGAAACTATTATAAAGGTCAAAGGAGAAACCGAACTAATTGAGTAATCTAACAAAAAAAAACTATTAAGAAATATAGTACAGAAGTTTATTTTTATAAAATTAAAGATGTAATGACTCTTGAAAGAGTCGTACAAAAGGTTTAGTGTCATGATACACTTTCACTCCATCTATTTTTAACTTGTTGCTGTTGTAGGAATGTGTGACCTTTTCTTCAATTAAATTCAGAAGCTCCTTTTAAAATGGTATTAAACATTTCAATTTATATTATTCTTTTTTCTTGTGTAGTAATTATTAGAGTATTGCATTTTGTTTTGTTGTTGTCTTGCCATTTCAACATTAAAACAATTGTGGAGGAAAAAAACTACTATTGAACTAAATTTAACTTTCAGCTGCTGACAAACTCATCAAGGTGTGGGGTGCATATGATGGCAAATTTGAGAAGACTATTTCAGGACACAAAATGGGCATCAGTGATGTGGCCTGGTCATCTGACAGCAGGTTGATAGTCAGCGCCAGTGATGACAAAACTTTAAAGGTATTACTTATTTTGTTTTAACTAGAAGACAATCTATGGTCAAAGTTTGACCACAAGTATTATGTCATAAAATATAGAGTAACAACTCATGTGTACTAGCATAAATAGTAGTGTAATATTCAACTACAGAACAGGGTTTGCTACTCATAATTAATTTATTAATAAGGAGATCTAAAATGTAATTCACAAGAAATACAGTATATTACAATACAGCAATTACTGAAAATACCTTAATATGGTACATTTTTAAACCTATAAATTGTATCCACACCGAAGATATTTCATAGTAAACTTCAATGTAACTTATTCAAAACAGAGTTTAGTTTCATTATAAGTTATTCAAGCCCCAAGGTCACCAATACCTGTACTGTAGTAACTAGCGCTTGGCAACAATGTTTTTGCTGAATAAGCCTATTTCAATATAAGCATGGGTGACCTCATTTATGTGGCTATAAAAAAAGATCCTTGTTGGTTTTTGCTGTATTGCTTTAACCACTGGCACCTGTGATATTAAAAAATATTGCCCTTTTTGTCTTAAGTACTATTTCTTTGATATTATAATTAATTTACATAAATAGTTAACATTTTAATTAATGATGCTTGTTACCATTGTGGAAGAGCTGAAGTTAATGTTCTATATAGCTATATACCTCTATAACTAGGTTCTGATTAGTTTTTAATCAGTACTAAACTATTAGCAGCTATTTATTTGTATTTGTAAAAAGTGAAAAGCTTATTATATTACATGTTGTAAATATATTTGAAAGGTTATATTATCCTAGAGTTTATGTAAATGTCCTAGTTTAAAAAAATATAAAACTTCCCACAGTGATTGAACCTGTTATCACAAACATCAAATAAGCTTGTAGTGAACATGATAATGATGTTTGTTGTAGTTCCAAGTGACTGATAAGCTTAACACTTTTTTGGTTAAAGTGTGGCTTTATGAATGTTTTCTAGCATAATGGAACTTGCATTTCTAATATGTTATAGTAATTATTTACTTCCATATATAACAGGGCTTCAAATATATGTAGTAACCCATAGCGTATACAATGTATGTAATGTAATGAAATGTTTTATATTATAATTTTCATACTTTGGGATCTTTAAATGGTTTTTATATACTTCACAAATATGTAATATGTAATACAGTATCTATATATTCAATAGTTATGATTATCAAGAATACATTGTGTGGATTGCAAGAGTTTAGGTTTTCAAAGATAAAATGTACATGTATTGCAGTTTCTGCAATTTATTGCCTTTGTTAATTTTGTTTTAATTTTTCAGGTTTGGGAATTAAGTTCTGGGAAATGTTTGAAAACTCTAAAGGGACACAGTAACTACGTATTCTGCTGTAATTTCAATCCACAAAGTAATCTTATAGTGTCAGGCAGCTTTGATGAGAGTGTTCGGATATGGGATGTTAGAACAGGTAATTATTGAATGAAGGAATCTATACCTCGTTTTTTTCGTCGTGATTTAAAAAGTAATCAATCTTAGTCTTTTTATTGTAATTATCGATTTAAAAATAAGACACACAATTAATTTTTTTTTAAGAATGAACAATAATTTAATGTTAAAACAAAGTTCTGTGTACTTCTAAATATTTTTTTTATTAATAAAATAAATAAAAGTAGTGCCAAGATTGTTTACTTTTTAAATCACGACGAAAAAAACGAGGTATATTTATTTGTCTCAGTATACGTATATATTAAGATTTTAACGTTACATAGGTAGTGATCCAGTATACTATGCTGTTAACATGATATACAATGATTTTAAATCAATTACTTACAGGCTATAGGTACACATAAATATATGTAACATCACTAAAATTCATATTTATTTAAATGTATTACACAATTACGTTTTTTTAACGTATTGCAGAATTTGGTCATTGGTCCGATTAAAAAACAAATGTTACTTCTGTTACAGGGAAATGTTTAAAAACTTTACCAGCGCATTCAGATCCAGTGTCAGCAGTGCATTTTAACAGAGACGGAAGCTTAATTGTGTCGTCAAGTTATGACGGATTATGGTAAGAATTATGTTTATAAAATTTCCTAGAATGATAACCCACACTTTGTTACCCCAATTTGTTATCAATGCAGTTTGGGTCACAACTCATATAATTATGATACTACTTCCCAAATGCAGTAATTAAGATTGTTTATATTAATACACACCTAAGTAAAGTTATGATTCTTTGTATGTGTTTGTGTGTGTGTGATTAACAATTAATAATATTTTGTTCATTACCATCATTTTCCCACTAAATTATTAATTCATTATTATTTTTCTATGCAGTAGTTTTTATGTTAATTAACATGTCAACATAGCATTTTTTCTAAAAGTGATTGGTCTGGATTATTAAATCTGGTCTTTTCCTTTTTCTGTAGCTTTTGATAAGTTGTGATGGATGTAAGTATAATCATCACTCATCACACATAAAGTGTAATGCTTTGATCAAACTTTTGTTGAAATTTATTTATTGTCTTAATCATAATGTCAAGATACTGTTTTGCTAATTTCAATAAGCTTAACAATATTATTTTCATCATCATTTTCATTTTTGTTTTAGTTTTTATTTGTCAATGTTTTTTATTAATATCCACCTTATTTTTTAGTCGAATCTGGGATACAGCATCAGGGCAGTGTTTGAAAACATTGATAGACGACGACAATCCGCCTGTGTCATTTGTGAAGTTCTCTCCTAATGGCAAATATATCCTGGCAGCAACATTGGACAACACACTAAAACTGTGGGACTACAGCAGAGGCAAGTGCCTTAAGACGTATACGGGGCATAAAAACGAAAAGTATTGCATCTTTGCTAACTTCAGTGTCACTGGTGGAAAAGTAAGTAATGTTAAACTCTGCATTTTAATGTAATTTTGTATATTAAAACTTGCTATGTTAAGTTGTGTAAAAATATCGATTAAAATAAATGGGATGGCTTAGTCTGGTCTACCTAAAGGGTTTATTGCTCATATAAATTCGTTGATTGATATACTAACTACCTATCTAGTATTCATTGCAGTAAATAAAATGTGAAACTTTATATTTGTGTTAATTTCTCAAAATTTGTGTGAAGTTTCCTTATCACTACTTTTGATTTGATTGGGAAATTTGATAACAATCAACTAACTTTTGATAGCCAATATCGTTCTGAATAACTTTTCAATAATGTAATTTTCATAGATACCACTTGTAATATAATTAAAATATCTTACGTTACAGTGGATAGTATCAGGCTCAGAAGACAACCTGGTTTACAT
>LGAG01000388.1:640237-655354 GCA_001278395.1 Lerema accius
CCTTATAAATTTTATTTCTTAATAAAATAAAGTTCATAATGACTTCACAACTCTACGCATGTAAATTTTAACTAAAGCGTAAATTGATTCATCGGGCTGCAAGACTAATTTTCGTTTCTCATTGTTACAATGAAAGCTCAGCCTTAAGTGGTGTACCTAAGTGTTATAGGTACCTACTTTTTCGGCACCTATAGGTCCTGACATTTCAATTTGCAGGTGACCTTTAAGGTTTCTACGTCGCACCTATAACGTGGATTAATAATAGCCACTTTGGGGATGTCCGCTAGGTAGGTAATCAATATTTACCGGCAAGACAAACATCTGTGGGCGGATAGATATATTGGTAAAATCTAAATTTGTGAAGGGTCGTATTATTAGGTATCAATTACGATAACAATGCTTAGATAGCTGTTAGATATTTCTAATAAACTGATAAAAGATAGCTATGGTTTTTAAAGTTCCGTGGATAAACTTGAAAATTAAGTAGACGAGTATTTACCTGTTCAAAAAGTAAAGTTTCGGCTCCGTTACAGAATTAATCTAACCACCCTACCTGGATGAAGTTTTGTAATTTATTTCCTGAATGAAAACCAACGATAAAGCAGCACTGGGCTTGGTAATTATGGCTAATCTGTTCATTACCTAATCATGAATGCCTAGTTAATTATGACGCAACGCAAGGACTTAGGTAATCATCAGGAAGTTAGGCATGTATTATTCAAAGTAGCAATAACTATCGATGAGAGACCTGCCTACTATTACCTACGAACATACCTACTCTTTGATGTATATGGTTTTCATTCCTAGTGGCGTCATAGCATTTCCAAAAATTCCATCAGAATCATTTATTATCTCGTACGTACCTAGTATTTTGTATGTTGTAAATAAAGAAAAAAACGGAATTTTGCAAGGATATCCCAAAATGTGACCGTAGCAGTCGTGCAATTTCATACTAATCCCGTCAGGCGAACCGTTTTGCGGTGTAGGCTCAACTTGGGAAATTAGTAAATGAGAAAAGTTATTTGATTTCACGATAACTTTCTCTACAAGTGGAGTAAAGCTGCCTTTTCACATCATACTTTGTGCGGGTAGTGGGTCCTTGAGACTTAAAACTAAGGGTACCTACCTATTATATTCTAATTTTAAATGGGTATTTTTTTTTTATTATTTTCTATGGATGACAAAATGGAGGATTTAATTTTTTTAAATCTTATTTAAAGTAATTAAAAAATAGATGGAGTTCAAGAAACATCCCATGTTATTTAACTATGATAAATAAATGTGGAACTTAATGTTCAGAAAAATATCTCGCGGGAATATAATTCAAGCTTAAAACACGATTTGCACTTTCGTACCTGAAATTCCGCTTGCTTGCTTCTTACGTTTGGGAATTTTGGTAAAATAACATTGCTGGAATATGCTTGAGCAAACTTATGAATTTTTAAGGATTAGAGATAGGTACTTAGAATTAGAATACAGTTAATTAATTATTATACGAATCAGTTAGGTAAATAGAACTTAATTTTCTTGAATAAGATTATTTAATTTTGTACTTACTGTCATAAGTACCTATAATTTTATTATGGTTTTAATATTATTGTTTTGAGTAGGTATGGTTATTAGGCAATATCAATATCTATTTACCAGGTTTTTTTTGTATAGATAGTTATTTAGACTAATAATAAATAATCTTATTAAATATGATTTCGAGATAACATGCAAATGTTAGATATAAGTAGATACGTTTTCAGAATTCTAATTTAAATGTGCTGAAATAAAAACCACAGTACTGCTATCAAATATCGTACGGTCCTGCTACAAATTAGTGACGTTAGCAGTAATTTAACTTTTGTAACATGTGCATTTACCGTTGGGAATAGCTACGTTCAGTTTTGTATAGATAGCTTTAAAAATATATTTTTACTCTAATTAGATGCTCAGTAATCGAAATTCGGTCGACATTAGTGTCGTCACCCAAAAATAAATAGACAAATTAAAAATTATCACACAATCTTTTACCTTTAACGTATAAACATTATGATCCTTATGATTGTTCCTATCGATCGATGCCGTAAAAGTGCAGGGTGTTAGGTATTTTTTCGTACTTAACGCGTTAAAATCTGTGAATGCAGTTTTGTTTCTTTTTAAAAGTTAAGCAAGGTTTCCTTTGAGTAAAATTGTCAATTTCCAGTATTTATTGTCCTTTCCCTCCAGATGGCTTTTAAAAATTCCACCCTGTAGGTATACTTACATACCATCTACGTTCCCTCGTTGGTATAAAAGGTGACTAGAGCCATATACGACATCTACGTTCGCGATACATGTTTCGCTAGAAAGCTTTCATTCAGGGTGTATACTTAAATCGTAAATCGGCTTTTTATGTGTTGAGCGTAAAGTGAGCCGTTTTATTACACTCGACTCATTTAGCACAGCAATATGTTCCGCGAACCTCTAAACTATGCTATGCTAGAAGTGAACACGTAAAACTTTAAAAGTAGGTAGGTATCATAAAGTAATGTTGAATTAAAATCGTTATAAATTGAGTGCAATGAACCATACTAGTAGATAAAGGAGTCATACGCTGACCTTTTTGTTTCATTGAAAATCGAACTCAGTAGCCACTGAACGGCGGTTAGGCGTGGTAACCACTGCGCCATAGGGGTCGTCATGACTTAATATTTCACCTAAAAACGAACACTTTAATTATACGCAATATATGTATACTGAAGGATAGTCTCTAATTCAGTGACAGATATTAATATATAGACAGACAACAGCGATAACGTACATCAGAGATCGCTGATATACAACAATATTTTATTATAGTTCATGCATCAATTCAGTAAGGGCATTATTAATACAATGCGGCCCTGTTTCTCACATGGCGTATAGGGCAAAGTAACCCATTAATAACATTATTATGAGAAAATTTATGTGGCCCTTAAAAATTTAAATGTGGAGTAAAAAATATAAAATAGTTCAATTTCAACCAGAACAAAATCATTTTGAATAATATTAACAAAAAATACAGTATTAAAATATGGCATTGAGCAAAAATACATTGTTAAAACGCTGTAAGTATTGAACAAAAAATACGGTAGGCAGCGAATAAATAGAATCCATAGCGTTTGCATAACCTCGGAAAATCTTTAGTAGGTAGGTTTTTCAAGTGGGAGTTCGGAATAAGTTTCGCCGTTTGATTCCATTTTTCGTTTTATGATATTCCAGTATTGCTAAAGATTTTCGGGCTGCTGTTTTAAACACGATCGTTGTTGGAATAAAAATCGGCTTACATGATAAATTTTCTCACAAACCGTCCCTTATAAAATATTCATAGATTTATCCGTAGAATCTATGAGGTGTTTTCATCGCCCTGAATGAATTGTGGTTTCGTGATTGCCTCACGATGTCTTCATTTGCCTTGTTTTGAATTTTTACATTGCGGTGAATGAGTAATTCCATTAAGTAATTTTGAATTTGTGGTTTAAATTCTTTGTATTGCGGTTTTATGACTTCTTAAGAAAGCGCTCGTAATATAGAACAGATTGTAAATAATGATTAAAATTATGTAATTGTATTAAAAAGGATTCAACTCTTATTGAAATAAAGCCGTAATTGATTAGTCAAAGGGTGACAGTTACCTACTTTACAATTCCCGTTGACGCTATTAGCAAACCTTGTGCCCAGGGAGAGGGTAATGTTTTTCGAGCTTACATATTATACCTATGTATAAGTCTATTTTTTGTTACGCTCAATAGACCGATCGTCTTGACGGAAATCGTCTCTATTGTGGTAGTGATAAAGACTATGATAACAATTCTTTTCTTAATATCCCCACCCCAATTTTAGCAATCAAGTTTTTTGCTTTTCTGTTATAAAGTAACACATAACATACATTTGGAAAAAAACTCTTAACCTGTCGTGTACTTTTATCTTTTCTGTCCAGAGGTTTCATTGTAGATCCGATGGAGGCAAGAGATTTATGTACCACAATTGTTATGATTTGTCGCATTGTCAGTTTTACAATAGAGTTATTGTAACGACGCGGACGCTGGAGTACCGTCACATACGATGGCAACCGTCATCTGTTGCCTGACAGCATTCTACCTACTACAAAATAGCTCTATATTGTTGTTTTACTACGATATTATGACGGTTTTCAGTAAACGCTAACATATAAAGAAGAACCATAGTCTATGGATAAGTTAGTGAAGTATAAACATCGGCCCCTACTTTAACGAATTAACGTCTATACTAACAGGACCGATTAACCAATTAACAGTCCCTGCTTATTCCTGCTCGAAGTTTGTTACGATTTCCATGGGCGGCAAGGATTGGTGGTACTGTCAGCTCATTTCCTATCTTAAAACCATTAAAAAAATTAACAACAACTAATACGTATCTACTCTCAGTATCAACTATCTCAGTCCTACTCGAAGTTTGTTACGATGTCCATCGGCGGCAAGGGTTGGTGGCACTGCCAGCTCGTTTAGTTTAATACTATAAATAAAATTATAATTTAAAAAAATTAAACCAATTTCAAAAAATGTAACTGAAAAGTACGAAATTACGGATTAGGGACATAGAATTTGTTTTGAGGTCGGTGTGGTTTACTATGATAACTATATTGCCACCGACCTCAAAAGAAATTCTATGTCCCTAATCCGTTATTTCGTACTTTTCAGTTACATTTTTTGAAATTGGTTTAATTTTTTTAAATTATAATTTTATTTCATACTTTTTAGTTTACAGTTTTAACTAAAAAGAAGATTATTTTATGGCTCTTGTGACTAATTATATTATGCTACCTAGAATTTGACAAGGTTTAGAGCAGTTTTCCCTTGAATAAAACGCTAACTCGTACTCGTACTCGGGACATTTGGTCCGTATAATTTTTTATTTTTTTTGAAAATTATATTTTTTTTCATGCGCACTGCAATTTGACCAGGGTTTTAAGAAATTTTCTCTTTGACACCATACCTGTAGCTCGTAATATTTGGCTATGCCGTGACACGTTTCACTTCATATCTCAGAAACTACTGACCCGATTTGGATAAAATTTATACTGTTCCCTAATTTGGAGTAAGTGTAGTCGAATAAAAAAAGAATGGTTCAAATCCGATCACTAGTTTCGGAGCTATGCTTGGACAAACAAACAAACATACCCACATACATACATACATACATACATCTATGAAAATTTGTATATTTGTTTAGAAAGCCCTTCTAGATAGTCCTGTGTAAAAATTTCGCAGTTTCATTAATATTACATACATACATGTAGAATTGATAACCTCTTTTTTTGAAATCGGTTAAAAAAGTCCGGCCATCCGTTTGAGCTATTTAACGTGCCAAAAAGTGTACTACATTCATAGGTTCGTACATAAAAAAAAAACATTACAATTTTTCTATCACAATCGAGTAAAAAAACCTTAAACACTGAAAAAATAGAATTTGGTGGACTATATCGAAGCAATCATCTACGTTCTTAATTCGAAACGTACCATATTGCGTTTGAATACGTCAAAGGAAAGTAATCCAACAATTTGTTAGCACGTGTGCAGGAAATACGACACAAAGTTGAACGTGACGGTGACTTTGTTAATTAGAGAGATAACGACACTTTCGTTCAGTATAAATTCAGTACATTTGCGGAGTATTTTGCAGGGAACGATACGTTTTAACAAGTGGGAATGCATTTTGGGTAAAGATCTGTTTTAACTGTCATAGATATTGTGTTCGTTTTAAAATGGTGGTAACACTGTGGTGTTATTTATTGTGTAGTAAATAGGTGTAGTAAAATAGTTTTACTATGGGTGGCTAAAATGGTTTAAATAGTGTTTTACATGTGGTAGATATTATGTAGGATTTAAATTTTTTTTATAACATGTATTTAATTAATTTGATGACTGCTGTTAAGAAATATTGATGGTGCACTAATTGTAGGTAGTAGTACGTTATTCGTATGTATGTAAATTCACTCTACCAACAATTTTTACCAAAGCTATTAACTTATTGTAAATAAAATTGAATTGAACACGCAACTAGTCCGGTATTTCTAATAACACCGAAGCCTCTTCACAAAGAATTCGGGGCAGCCCGTTTTTTAGGAACCGACCATTATGTCAATAGAAATCTATGTTACCTTATCGCAACAACCGTAGCTCTCCCAGTAATTTATCGATTGGGGGAGTGAAGGTGTGAAAAAATCTCTGAAACAATGTCACGGGTTTACAAGAGAAAATAGGACCGTAAAAAATATATTTGTGAAACTATCGATATATTTTTTAAGTTTCGTTAAGTTACCTGTATTTGTGTAATAAATAAATGTTTTACGTGGTTGCAGTGATATTTTATACTGTAGCTAAGTCTTTGGTAAATTTCGAAAAAAATTGTTCCATGCGAAGTTGTATGCGTCGTCTTTACTATAATGTTTGTCATCTCGTTCGTAGGTACTATAAAGAACAAAATCAACACAAATTGGTATAGCTTTGTTACTTTTGTTAACAAGGGGTGTATACACGTACCAAAATACTATTTACAATATAAATGAATGGTCCTTAACAATATTGTAGCATTGTCTTTAAATAACTTAAAAGTATAAACTTTGTACATTTATACAAATGTAAAAAGTTTTTTGTAGGAAGTTCGTGAACTACGATGTTGTGCTAAAGTTTTTTCCAGCTGTATTTTCTGAAGTAGGCACATTGAAGTTTTTTCTGTATCATTTTTAAAATACCTTGGTATTAGTTCTTGACGTGAAAATCAAAAGACTACATTTGAATACAGCCTTCACTTCTTAGAAATTCTTGTAAGAATTTTCGTTTGCGAAAAAATAATTACACGTGTTCACAATGTTATGTATGATGATTGTAATGAACAATGTTGTTATTTATACACAGGATGGCATTATGTTTAACATTTACGTGTTAAGAAGAATAGAAGAAAATATCTGAGCTAGAGCGTGGTTCTTATAAGCCATGCTTAAACATTTTTTTGGGTCAAGTCATCAATCAAGAGTTAATCCGCAGAGACACACACCTGCTTCGATCGTAAAATAGAACTGTACTTAAAAGGCAGAACAAGAAAAGTAATCAATCAGAAATTCATCTATTTCCTTGTTCACGAATATAAAATATGAGACAAGAGGAAAATTATTGCTGTAATGTAAAAAAACGTACCTTACAGTATTCATCTCCAAATAATCAGGAGAAATTCCACTAATAATTGTATTATAAATAGCCTGGGTATCTAAAAATAATATAAATTTTATTGAAATTTAAGGGTTGTACCAACAAGATTTGAAATATAAAAAAATTTATGAATATAAGTGTAAGTACCTACGATGTCTGTTGGTGCATTACATGTTTCTCATCGAATGGAGAGAGGTATTTATTATTGCAATACATATTAATATAAATTAAACTATTATACCTTTCAAAAAGATTACAGAACTATAGCGAAACAGCCCAATTTATCAACATTACAACTAAAAGGCTTTACATAAGAAACAAAAACCGTTTTTTTTTTAAATAATGCACTGCAAAAATAAAACTTACAGGGAGACAAGCTCGAAGCTCAAGTTCCACCGGCAATTAGAGCAACAGTTTTACCGGTTTGAGAGCTCAGCGGAGGAACCGCCCAGTGAGTGTCGCGATACATCACCGCTAGGACGCCTTGCACGGCTGGCACAGACGCGCGAAATTCAAAAATAATTACCGGTAATACCAACCGAAATAATAAAACCGTTTGTAGGTTTATCGGTTCCTTGACGTGAGTGTGTGGCTTTATATTTGTGCGTAAAATATATTTTTTTTAATTATTTTTTTTCTATTTAATTCTGTTGGATAACTGTGTTTTTTTTTAATAATAAAAGAAAATATACGTTCTTTTTTTAAATTCAATGTATGAGGAAAAATTGTGTTTCAAGCTCCTTGTTTTACAGTGCAATAAATGTGCGTGGATTTGGAATAAAGGAATGATTTTCGGTCGTTTAAAGGTAAGTTTGATTAATACTTATATTAAAAAATACCTTTTTGTTATTAATATAGCGAACCTTGGCGTGTTGGGTGGTGCTGTAGGAAGGAAAATTTTTGAAAGAAAATGGGAAATTTTTAACGCCCTTCACATCAATTTGCAGCATTATCTCGTGAAAGTAATGAAATTAACGTTCGTTGCTTTTGGTAAAAAGTTTGTTTACTTCGTTTAAAATTTATTTGGGAAAGCTTTTTCAGACATTATGAATATAATTTATATCAATGAGTATATTTTTAATGTGATGTTTAGTATTTGGAATTATTAGCCGCTGCAGTTTGGATATTAAGTAAAATGATGAATTTATTGGCTATTTATAAAATAGAGAAAGTAGTTATAGAGATTTCAATATAGGGTTTTGAAAAGTAAGCACAACCAATAAGTGGGCTTCCTGAAAACAAGCGCATAGACAGTGCTACGGTGCCTACTACGACATAAAATAACTTTCTGGCGCTGTATTACATGTACCTACTTAATTATTCTTATTTTATTCTAATTTATTAATAGTTCATTTATGTCGAGTTCATTTATGTTTAGTTCGAGTTAAACGTTAATTTAAAATTAAGATTTTGCTTTACGGAACTATCCATATAAGTAATTTGTATTTTACTGTATTACGCATGGACTCGTATGTCAGAGAAAACAGAAATAAAGTTTTAATTTTAACCCTATAAAGATGATTTCTAAACAGGTTCAATCGAGTATTTTGTTGGTACAATCCGTACAATTGAATGGTGTTCTTAATTTAAATTAATGTAAAAAATCTGTATTTGCAAGTTATTGCTTTAAAGTTACATACTACCACAATCGAATGAAAGTTTTTTTAATTTAATTATTGTATACTTTTAGTAGCCAACTTCATACAGGTAAGACCAAAGTAATCCCGTATTATAATTAAATAACATTAGTTATTATTATTAAAATTTAATTAAATAACATTAAAGTTTAATGTTATTTCCAAGATGTTGTTGGTATTTCTACGCTGTCAGCTCCTCAGTCTCGGATCGCAAAGTTAATTAAAACGATATTGACTATGACTTTAAAGTATTGAAACAACCTCAAAGACTATGATGGGGACCTCTTAATTAATTGAACGACATGAAGATTGTAGACTTTAATTAATACACGGAAAGCTAAAGCTTAGTTTCAATGGCATTTTCGAAAATGTAAATTTTATCATTATTTTTAAACGTCGCATCTAAGAACGATTCAAAGTATTTTATAATGACGGAGACATCAATACGTAGCTTAACGAATTGTTTTTTTTGCATAGTGAAATCGAACCTTATATCAATAATCATAAGGACGTTAGGTGACACATGAAACATTTAATATTGATTAGTGCATATTGAGAGATATCGTAGTAGAAAGCGTAGATAAAATGTTAATTATTTTGTAACTTAAACACAGCGGCAGTTGAGGGTTCACTTTACCGTGTTTGTAGGTCAACCGAATTTTTACAAGCACACATTTTAAACTTCCAAATTCAAATAAAAAGAAAATGGCTTCGTACCTTTTTATATTGCAGTTTTATATCGACTTATTGCTAACATATAAAAGGCTTTTACCTATCTCGCACATATACACGAGTCATATTCGAGGAAATCCATTAGTCTGGTAATTTGAATGCTGGCTTTTTGTGTTCGCATGAATTTTGTAAAACATTTTTGTCTGGAAATTTACTTACAAAAGTCTTCGTTATCTTCAAGTTTTTCGGTTTCTTCAACATCCATTGCGTTGTAATAATAATAATATTATTCCAAATGACCATTCCCATTCACGTTAGTCGTTAGTTTGCGTTTAAAAAACCTGTCGTTCCATAATTGTAAGTAGATAAACTAGTAAATAAAACAAATATTTTCTTCTAAAACTCGACCGACTTAGATAAATATCCTGTGGTTAATTTACGAGGGACCAAGTATAGCTTAGAATGGTGGTACTGGTGTTGAGATATTTTGAAGGAACCAGAAAAAATTAGTCATTAAAAGTCCGTCATAGCAGAAGTTGTCTAATATAATAAGCATTTACAAAAAAGTTGCTAAAAAATAAAACATTTTGCAGAACAACGTCTGCTGGGTCTTCTAGTTAATATAATAATCAAATAATTAGTTAAAAGCAGTATTAGATTATGAGCAACGAACATAACTTTGTAATGCGATTATACTTGACGCTTTTTCTTAATTGCCACTAGAGATTGGGGATTGAGTCCCATCCCGCACGCCTACCATGAAATTATGTATAGCATAATATATCGCTAGCTACATATAGTAGTATGAATAACTTCGTTTTGATATGGTGACTAGTAATATTTATTAGTAAAAAAAATCAAGCTTCTAAAAATATGGGCGGTGTCGTAATCCAAAAAAAATTGCCAAACCTTACGTGTTTAATTCCATCAAGCATTTTGGAGTGTACACTGTACAAAAAAAATACATACATACGATTATAAACGCGCGGAAAACATTGCCCATTTCTGTCGGATAAAAATAAATCAAGTTTTCCGTAGCATTTTCATTACCGCTTTAAACAAGCCAGAGAAAGGATAGATTCTAAAAATACGAAGCTTGAAAATTAATGGTCGTGAATTAATGGACCGGGCGTTTTGAGTTAATTGCAATTGAATTTTTCGGGTCCGGGTATTTTGGTGAAACTTGACAACGACGGCTTGTTTTATGGATAACGATAGGAGTAAAATGGTTATTTAATTTTGTCCCCAAATTGCTCTCACTTATTTTGCACCGAAGTGCTCCTACAGATTTAATATTATTGCATAGTATTAAGTAACTATAGAAAGAGCTATGTACCTATACCAAATACATTTTGGTAATTAAGGATTTGAAGAAGAAGAAAATATGAGTAAGACGAGTTTGACCTCCCTTTTTTTGTTGCACAATTGAACACAGGTCTATTCTTATAACTGAGGATGCCTAGGCATACTATTCAATGCGAATTGACGGTGTTAGTGGCGACCTATGTGTCGGATATTTTTATGCCATCCAAAGGCATCCGACATGGCATAACGACAGTCATCTAACGATAACAACCGGGATCGACGGCATAACGTATCCTCTGAAGCACACAATTGCTAAAGTACCAAGTAATATACTCCAATTCTCCAATAATAGCCGTCACCTATTCATTTCACGACCTATGAGCGTGTTATATCTGTGGTTATGTATATAATACTATAATATATTTTATGTTAAAGTACAAAGTAAAAGTTGAAGTTCTTTAAAGTAAAAATGTAGTAGAAAATAGCATCATTTTATAATGAGTAGTGTTCGGATGAATCATACTTGTTTATCGTTTCCTATATAAGACCGGTGTTTCAACTCGATTACTTCACTTTTGCTTGAGACGTCGGCCAGTGCGGAGCTCTCGCAGTAAACGTTAAGATAAGTATAATATTATTATTAAAGTTTATTTTGCTGATGTATATATTGATAATTAATCTGTGTGTAGTGTACATATCTATAGATATATATAAATATATATACTATAACATATTTTATGTTAAAGTACAAAGTAAAAGTTGAAGTTCTTTAAAGTAAAAATGTAGTAGAAAATAGCATCATTTTATAATGAGTAGTGTTCGGATGAATCATACTTGTTTATCGTTTCCTATATAAGACCGGTGTTCCGACTCGATTACTTCACTTTTGCTTGAGACGTCGGCCAGTGCGGTGCTCTCGGAGTAAACGTTAAGATAAGTATAATATCATTATGAAAGTTTATTTTGCTGATGTATATATTGATAATTAATCTGTGTGTACATATCTATACATATATATAAATATAAATATAAAATGGAATAAATAAACATAATATTTCTTTACGTATATAGATATTATATGTATGTAGGTATATATTACATGAAGATGTTATGAAAATAAATCAATGTATGTTTCCTGAACAAAGTATTTTCATTGCGATTTTCTTTTATATATATTAATCTCCATATATTCATTTACAAAGTAAATTTATTTCCTATTTTCTAATTTTCTAACAAGCGCTTCAAGACGAGACTAACAATTGCGAGTTTAATATGAAAATATAAGTAAGTTAATTGGTCTCAACCCATTATCGGTCCACTACTGAGCACGGATATCTCCTCATAACAGAGCAGCCCTAGAGCATACTCCACCACGCTACGCAAGTGCGGATTGGCGGAGGGGTTAGTGACCAACCTAATGTTACAGTAAAATTAATTACGATATAATTAATAAACCTACACGGATGTAGTATATTTATTATTAATATTATTAATATATTATTTATTATTAATATTACACGGATGTAGTATATTTATTATTAATATTTATTTTGATTGTTACAGTAATTTTGATGAGACATTGTATTGACTCTGATTTTTCTATAAAAGCACTTGTCAATTACAGGAGAGATCATTCGGTAACAAGACGTGGAAGGGGTTACTCTGCCCGCGTAAAGTTGTATCGGAATATCTTATTGACAGTGAATTTATTTCGACCATCCGACTCATATTCTAATACTAAGTGTCGGAAATTTTTATGCCACCCAAAAGCATCAGACATGCCTAACGATTGTCACTTAACGGTAACAACCAGGACCGACGGCTTAACGTGTCCTTCGAAGCACGGAAACGCTCAAGATATTTTTGCCATTAGCGGTCAGCCATAAGTAAGTTAATTGATTATAATATAAAATGTTCGAATTTATTTCATCTGGAATATACTTGTCTAACTAAAAGAAGAAATATTATATTCCTCTATTTTCTTTACTGACTGTTGAGACGGAGTATATTATAAGTTTGTGCATTGTGCGAGATTATGTTACTAAAGTGTTTCACGTACGTCCCTACGTATTATGTTCACAACATGTTCAAACGTGTTACTTGTTCTTGTTATTAATACGATAAAACATGTTGTTAGCGTTTCAGCGAATAATTGCATAATGCATGTTACTTTCCGTTCAGTAGTTGAATATTATTATCGCGTAATATTTTGATCGGTGAATATTAAACACTGGATAATCATAAATTATTTAGCTAACGTCGTCTATTGTCTGTAAACTTTCTTTGTTCTTCATTATCCAAGTGTTCCTAATAAACCACGCTTATAATCTTACCTATATGTTGTTATCATGATAATTACTAAGAATATCAAGTATTATGAACGTGGTTGGTAGACTACAATGTTGCGAACTGGAGAACTGTCATGTTTTCACACTAATTATAGCAATCTATTTTCTAAAAGCAAGTCGTAAGAAATTTCTTGTTACTTTATATTGTTTTGCACGTAGGTATTTATTATATTACAATAATATGGATGCTGTATGCAATATAGCCTTTATACACTTAAAACACACACAGATAAGTTTTCATACAAAAAAAAACTAAATTGAAATTGCTTTATCCGTTCGGGAGCTACGATGACACCTCTCTTTTTGCGTCGGATGTCAAAGATATTACTTCGTTAAACGTTAGAAATCTATAGAGTAATTTTGTAAATATTAATAAAACGTGCGGCAGTTACGCCGGTATCTTTATTAGCTTTGCCCATTTTCATAATATGAATCATGGTCATTTGTAACACTCATTCCTTATCTAAGTTTAATGATAATACTCGACCAGATAACACGATCAATATGTTGTGTAGTACCATAGAATTAATAATAGGGAGTACGGTATAAGGGTAAATTAATTTTTAATTAAGGGTAAATTAACATTTAATTTGGGGTAAGAGGCTCTATCTTGAAGCTCAAATCCATTTTTCCTGCGCACATCTTAAGATTCGCTGGCCTTTTAGTAATGAAGTTTTTAAAAATCGAAAGTCGGGAAACCTGATTTGATAAACTAAGGGGAGTTAAAAAGAAAATTTTGCAAGCTAGAGAATTTGCTCCGTGGTCGAAATATTAGGTCGACCTTTATGCCGCAATAGCTATTCTGCCAGATTTTCCTCAAAGGATAATGTGTTCGATTTCCAGAAAGACAAATGCGTGGACTATAAGTGTATATTATCTTGTGTCTGTGTGTTGTCAATGACATCGACAACACATGGGAATCCTAGGGCTTTGCGTGAGTAGCGACATAATCAAACAAAACAAAAGAAAATAGCCAAGTTTAGCACCCATAACAATGGAGGAAAAAATGATCGAATTGTCGCGATGGCGTCCTCGTCATTCGAACACCATTTACGGACCTACTGCTGACACTTAATCGAAAAACTTTGATTGACACTACGCTTCGAGAGCCCATCAGTGACACGCGCTGAGCTTTTGACCATAGCTCAATAACTTTCATACAGTCGGCTAACATATAGATGTAGTAGGTCAATAATTTTGTGTGGAAATGTTTTCGAATTGCACTATTATTAATGACATAAAAATCAAAGAATTTAATTATAACTCTCTTCCAGAATTTAATATTACTTTACCCGTATCATAGTTGGTAGTGACCCTGCCTGCGAAGCGAGGGATCCCGGGTTCGATTCCCGGCCGGGGCAGATATTTATGTGACAGATAAATGTTTGTTCTCGGGTCATGGGTGTTGTGATGTGTTATTGGTGTTGTCCATGCCACCTGCGACACAAGGAATCCTACTGCGGGGGTATGAGTGTGTTAACGTTTATTTATTTATATTATTTATTTATTATAATGTCTATAATTTACTTTAGCAGGAAGGTAATTAAATGAAAAACGTATATATTCACTAGTATAATTGCACCTCGTTATTAATTTTGTGAACTTGCAAAAGATACTTTTGATAAGAATTTGTGATTTATGAAATAAAAAAGCAGGTAGGAGTGACATGAATATAATAAAAACTTTTGTGAGTCACTTTACACGGAAAAGCAGCTTAAAATACGTATTCGATTATGCGACTCACATAGACTTTATTGTATTGGAACATAGTTCGTAATTTTGAAAATATATGTATACACATAAGAATCATTTTGTATGTACTCGGACATCAACTATGATATGCAGAACACACGACCATGTTCAAATAATTAGTTCGTCACCTAAAAGGACCGAGTTTCCACTCTGCTGTACAGGATATGCATAAATAAACATGGTTGTAGAATATTCAATCCGGTCCAACAT